>HE672044.1:0-19823 GCA_000313835.2 Heliconius melpomene melpomene | reverse complement strand
AACATATATATATATATATATATATATATATATATATTCTTTTGTAATTACAGATTTGCCTCCACGAGCAAGGAGTATGGAACCTGTCAAGTGAATCCGGCAACCTTGGAACGATGATCGTCAGTAACGTGAGAGTGGTCTGGTACGCAGACATCAATGAAGCCTTTAACGTTTCCATGCCTTATATTACTATAGAGAGTGTATGTTTTCTCTATTTTATTTTTCTAATTTTTGTAGCTTTTGAGTGTATCCCGTATATATATGGGTAAAGGGAAGCTGGGAAACTTGTGTTTAGGCACTCCGTTCCCCACGCACCGCCTACATTTTGAATAATGTGTTGAATGGCGGACTCGAGAATTTCTCCCGTAGTCAAATGGAAGTAAGTAAATTTGGTCCATGACACGTAATACATTTTAAATCTCTAACTGATCCCTTCTCGATAAGTTAATTATATAAGTTCTTCTTCCTCCTGGCATTAATCCCGGCTATTGCCAGGGTCTGCCTTCCTACTCAACCTACTCCACTTTGCACGGTCTTTTGCGGATTTTAAGACCATATGAACGAAACCACAGGTAAATGCGAATATGCATTCTAGACTAGTCTAAACAATACTAATTCTATTGACAGATATCGATACGAGACTCCAAATTCGGTGATGCACTAGTGATAATGATCAGGCCGACATCTGGGGCTTACGTTTTGGGGTTCAGGGCAGATCCTAAACAACGTTTGCGCCCTTTACTCGAGGAATTACAAACACTGCACCAAGCATATACTGAAAAACCTGTCTTCGGTGTTGAAATGAATTGGGAAAATGAGGTACTATAATGAATGTTGATGATATTTACTCGTATGATGGTATACTTTCTTTGTTTAGCTTCGTGCTGTTTGCGCATATAGCAGAGTAGGCAAAGGGAAACACTAGGTGTTTTAAACTGGAACCTAGAATCACATTCTGTATAAAAGATTGGAATTTGCTCTCATTTTTATAATAATAGAATTTGTCGTCAGGGTTTGGAGAATGTTTACTCTAATTTGGTTATAGCTACAGACGAGTTGTTTCTGTCTGTTATTTTAATATTTATTATTTATTCATAAGCGGTAAAAGCGGTAAGAGAGGTAAGAGGAAGAGCTCGGTTGACCAAGCCGAGAGCTGAGGAAGGAAGATGCTGGAGGAAGGTCACGTAATAAGCATGAGGAGCTCCCGTAGGGCGTGTATGACGAGGTTGATGACAGTCGACGAGGCGAGGTATGCAGAGACGGAGTGGCGCTCTCTCTACCTTGCTAGGGAGACAGCGTGAAGCTAGCTTATTTTTTTAGTTTTGTTTAATTATAATTTTAATAAACGTAGCTATGTCTTTTTTATAGATATCAAAGCCAACATACGACGATTTAGAAGAATTAGAAGAAATTGGAGAACCTCGAGGGGAAATGGGCCCTAGTTTGTACTTAGCATCCCAACAAGCACATAATCAGGAAGAAATAAAACAACCAGTGTACAGTCCTTATTTAGGTTTAGCTATTGAACCGTTGAAAGAGGGTTTTACGCTGAAAAGCCTTTTCGAAGTTCAAACAACGAATTGAAATATTTGGAAATTATATTTAATATAATAAAATTATATCTTAATAAATATATATTATTTTATTTATATTTTATGAACTTAATGTATTTTTACTTGTAAATATTCTATTTATTGCACCGCCCACTTTTATGCACCTCCAAAATCCGAAGGTTGTCTGGAAAACCATAAGGCCTTATTATTCTTTTTGATTATTCATAAATTTGTATGTGTTTTTATTATTTTTATGAGCAATAAAGTATATTTATTGTTATTTTTAAGACTATTATTTTATTTTTTTTATAGCAATTTGATTATTTTTAAGAAAAGTTGTAGGTATTGTTTATTTAAACCAATAATTTGTATTAGGTCCATTGCTAAATGACATAAAAATATTGTGCACACTTGTTGATCATTCTTACAGTCAGTTCTCACGATTGCTGCGTTAATCTGATTTGTTTTTTTTTTTTACTTTGTTATTAAAAACAAAAACTAAATAACGAAATCTATTCAAAGATTTAAGGAATTAATAGCATAAATTTTATCATAATTATTTCTCATAATAAGAATTTCTCGTAGAAAATATGTATACGTAAATTTTGATTGGTCAAATCCATTCACCGAATAAATTTAAAGATGCATCATATTTTTTTTACCTTACCGTTTCCATAATTGTTACACATTTTAAAATAACATAAAACAAAGAGAATTTAAAATGAATATAACAATTCAAGGATATTTTATGAAATTATCGATACCGAAAATATTTTGTTGATAGCAACCCAACCCAAGTATACAGTTCTAAAATTTCAACTAGACAGACATGTTGTAACTTGTAGTCTTGTACGAGTTGTACATAACATAATAAATGAATTTATTTTTATGTGATTTAATTTGAAATTAATTACAAAATATATTAAAATAACATCATATAAGTGGATATTTATGTAAAATTAATTAGCGCTTCTTTTATACCTATTTTATTATTGAAAATTTCCTGTTATACTCTTTAAAATTATTTTATGACTTAAAAATGAATAAAGAAAACAATAAAAGTGCAGCTGGACTTGTAAGTAATCCACATTTTTATACATATACTAAAGAGTTCTAAATAAAAATGTATAAATCATTTTATATTAGATTTATAAACTTAATTGGTTTATGTTACTTTGTCAACATTACAGACAGAACTGATTTTTGTTTGAATAATATTTTTTTTGAAGAAACATTACGTTTCATCATATTGAGGATGTATTTAGCTCCTTTAAAAGTTACTTATCAACATCTACATTATATTATTGTTGAATTATATACATAATATAAAGTAATGAAATAAGTATATACATAATATAAAGTTATTCAACTCAACAAAATTAAAAATTTGTATAATATTTCTCTTAAACTTAAACTTTACCAGACTCACTTCCCCCTAAAATACAGGTTTGTTCCTAGCTTAGGGGGTAGGGAACCTTTTTATACTGTGCAACTTGTACAAGCCTCTCTCATGAAACGCTTTGTTGTTTATGTAGTTACTTTCTTTTTTTGTGGAAATTTCTCTTGTAATTATAGAGACGCTCAGCCATGGCTGAAAGAATACGACTGAGAGAGGAATGGTCGGCTATAAAAGGGCCTTGCAATGAAAATGACAGACAAAACAATATCTTGGCTAAAAAGCAGCAAAATATAAATAATAATAAAAAACATGTTGCTTCTAATACATATAACCTGAGAAATATGGATGTAAGTATAAGATTAGTCTTAATTTATATATGTATGTGTATTATGAAAGCTTATTTACTTGTTTGTTAAATTTGATGACTATAGAATCACTTGTCATAAATGTTATATGTTGTTTAATGCTATATTTATTTATTTAAATAATATATTGTTGGCTTAGAGTGTAAATCTGCTAAATCCATTTTTCATCATTATGTACTCATACATTTTGACACCATTCGAAAGAGTAAAATAAATTTATTTTAATTTAATTCAACGAGAATATAAATCAATTTATATTTATAATAACCCCCTGATAACAATATCCATGTACTCATAAATTTTAAAAAAATATCTTCTGTGAATTTGCCTACTAGGCTGTTAGCAGGTTGACATTTTAAGCTGGTCATATCTTTTATTAACTTTATACTATTGTCAGTGAATCAATGAACTAGTATTGCCGTAGCAAAAGCAGAGTTATTAATGAAAACCTAGTGCCAAAACAGTTCTCTCTCCACCAGACTTCATCTTTTAAATTAATTTTCATTTTATTATTATTAAAAGACATATTTTTTTAAAGCATACAATGTCACCAATAAGCGAAATACTCCGTGGAATAGTAGTACTAGTAGATATAGGGTCTGAAACTAAGGCTTTAGCTCTACGAGCAGCTCTAATGGCCCTCGGAGCATCTGTTATGCCAACTTGGAGTCCTTTAGTCACTCATGTTGTGTGGAGTCAAGGTATTTCCTATTTTAGTTTAGGTATTTTTATATTTTAGTTTTGTTTTAATATTAAGAATAAAAATTGTTGTTTTTAAGTCAGCCATTATTTTAATATAAGCTATCAAATGATATTCTATAATAATAGAAAGCTGTCTTTTATGCTTCACACATTTTCCTGCATAGGAAAGTAGGCAGAAGAAACCTAATTTTTAAATATAATTTATTTTTTTGATTTTTTAAAATTATTAGTTCAGTTCAGTTCTTAAATGATGGCTTTTCGAGCGTGCCAACCAATTAACAAAAAACCTCTTGTCAAAAATCATTGTCATTAAAATGATTTTGTTTGAATATAATAGAAATTTTTGTGTAAAGATCAAGAAAGGAGGCCATTGTGGTGCATTGGCAGTATTATATTTAATATTTTGATTTTCCTTGCTTTTGTTATAAGACAAAGTGCAGCTTTGATTTCCACAACACTGTCTCAAATCTCAAGAATTGGATTTGCGTGGGCAACGGTGGGTCTACCCTTTTGTCTACCCTGTTGTATGCAGCATGAAGTTAAAAAAATTACAGGTGGTTGCACAAAAACTCGTGCTAAAGCCCGAGCGCTCGCATGCAAGCTGGTTTCACCCATCTGGGTGGAATCCTGTGCAGCATCAGCTCGGAGACTGCCCGAGCACATGTTCCCAGCTGTGTCCAGACCCTCGGATCTTCCGTCCCCCTGCACATTGAGGAAAATTTTGGTAAGAAAGTGTGTGAAATAAAAAAATATGTTTTTATTTACAACAACTGTTGACAATGTTATTCAACTTTTAAAGCAGATTTGCCATAGATGAATTATGCTGACTTTAAAAGTTTTCATGATTTCAAGTATTTTTTGGCTTGTCGTTTCTTGCGGCTAACTGTAAGAACGAGAATGAGTTCTATTCCTACCTGAGGTATTAAATTGTTTTCATTTCGTCGTTGTGGTGACAGGACAACTATTACCAGTTCTGTTCTGTAACTTTTATGATACCAGTAGCAAAAATTGGACGGTGTCTGGAAAATAGTGTATCTTACTTAACATTAGGTTCCCTCTGCCTACCCTGATATATGCGGGATATAGCGTGAATATGTATGCATAGCGAGAAAAGTGAATATATTATGTATTTACAGAGAAGAATGGACCAGGAGAACATACCACTAAATGTTCTATCAGAGAGCCAAGGAGACAAAAGGCCACCACGACTAAGAGTATCTAGTGAAACGGACAATAATACCACAAGTACTACACACGATACGTCGCAAGACACGTCTTACGATAAATCTCATGATGAATCTCGAGATAAATCTAAAGATAATGTTACAGGTGAATATTTATTATTTGACTTTACGCTGTATTCTGCACATAGCAAGGGAGGCAGAAGAAATCTCACAACTACAACAACCTCTCTCTTTTCCATACTTTCCGGCAATTTCTATAAATCATTCCTACATGTGTAAATCGAACCAACGTTGTAAACGTTGTGCTACGTTATTTAAAGCTATGTTAGTTCTAAAATATCATATTGTTCAACTTTACTACTTTTCTTTTTTTAGATGTTGACAAAAAAGTGAACACAGCACCTCGTAGGGCCCTCCCTTTGTTAAAGTCTCCGCTACCAAAGAAATCAAAAAGGAAGCTGTTCACGCAAAAAGAAGCGGAAATTACAACTAGTGGAGATGAAAGTGGTAAGAATTGGCATATTGATGGATTGGCGAATAGACTTAGCTGAGCAGCTTTCGCGGTCAAAAACATTAGATAAATATCTGACGTGGAAACAACTCGACTTGTTTACTTCAATTACTTCCACAGTATTATATTATACTTAACATAATCTATAACTTAGGCCCTAAAGACTCCTTAAGGCAAAAGTTTAAAGAAATATATATATTGACAGCTGCGTCTCAATATATTTCTGAAAATGTTATGTATGTTAAGAAAAACATTAATGATTTTACCAAAATTGGGGATGTATATAATATTAATACTAGAAATAGGCTTATACTTAGTGTACCTGTGAGTTGATTGCATCGAATCCGTAATTCATTTATGGGACAATGCGTACGCTTTTACAATAGGATCTCAGAAAACGTCAGAGAATTTTCTATATTACGATTTTAAAAAATTGTGAGAAGATGCTTGTGTGTTAAAGGTTATTACCAAATTAATGATTTTATAAATAAAAACACGCCTTGGGAATGAAATGCTCGCTCCAGTCTGTTTCAAAGGTGTCACTGTCACAAATAATTAATTATGTATTTGTTTATAATTTTAAAAATAAGTCCCGCGGAGTTTCTTGCGCCGTTTCTTCTCAGGTCTGACTGGTCGGCACTAACTTTAGTGAACTGATGATAAATTATTTGACGTTCAAAAAATAATGCTTGTAACTTTTTATTTTGAATAAAAATGTTTGAATTTGTATCCCGATCGAAGAAAAGGGAACCTATTATTACGATACTCAGCGTTTCCGAACCTGGTACACTTACCCTTTAATTGCTGAGACATTGTGTGCTGGGTAACAGAACTAATCGTGGGTTTTGTCTCTTTACCAGAGCGGACAATTGGAAATAATTCATTCCTCCGAGTGGGAATTGAACCCACAACCTTTGTATTTACAGTTAGACACTATGCTGAATTCAGCGTGAAAACTAATTGTATTCTATACTTATAATAAAATCGTAAGAGGGTCGGTGTCTATACTTGGAAGGTATTTAAAAAAAATGTTATTGGAAACCTTTATTAACATAATAGAACCTAAAATAATGATTTTTAAAACTTTTGTCTGTTTGTCTGTGCGTTAGCGTCTGTAATCGCTAATCTCAGAATCGATTTACTCTATTTAGATGCGGTTTTCACTATAGGATGTGCACTATGTCAATTAAAAGTACATACATTGTTTAGTAGTTTAGTTGTGTAGTTTAGTTTAGTAGGTAGGGTCCACTAGTTCAAAATATAAATTTCCATCAATTTATATAATATTTTTGTTTTTAGCTTCATGCTGTATATCGCAAATGGCAGCATACATAGGCAGAGAGAAGCTATGAACCTAGTGGTTAGCCACTCCGTTCCCATTAGGATACTTCCGTTCTTTACTTTTTTTGTGACTTTCCTCGTTCTAACTTCACAAAAACTACTAAACGGTTTAGTAGTTTTTGCGTGAAAGTATAACAAACAACCATCTCACAAAAAAAGAAAAGAATGGAAATGTATATTAAAGTTTTCACTAATATAACTTATACATAATACATAAATTACAACTTATGTAAAGATTTTGTATAATTTCACTATACTATAAGAATAATTTAAAGCGGGCGAAGTCGCGCGTATATCGCTAGTATTGCATATTTTTTTAAGAAGCGTTTTCGTCTTAATCGCCCTAATTTTAAAATGTAAAATTTGTCGCAATTATAGATGAAATATTTTTTTATACATATTTATAGTCGTTTATGAAGATGTTGTTATCAATGTAATTTACTTTTCAATCATAAGTATTATATCTCATTGGTAAAACTTATTAAGTAAAACGACTCGGTTAACTCATATTTACTAAATATAATATAATGTAATAAAATTAATTACAGATAAAGAAACTCCACTGCCCAAACAAAAAACAATAAAAAATATAACAAATGAAGGCAGAAAGGAATTAGCTCAAGCTGAACGCATGGCGAGGAAGTTGCTTGGAACGCCGAAAAGTAAAAATGCTAGTAAAAATAGTAAAGGGCCTAGGATTGTAAGTTTTTGATTAATTTTGGAAACTTTATTGGTTTTTTAAGTATGTGCAAAATGTTTTGAAAATATATATTAAAAAGACAAGTGTATGGTATTAACAACGTTTTAAATTGATATAGGATACTACAGCATTAAATTATACGTTTTATATTAGTAAAATCAATTAGAAATAGTATACTTAGGCCATATAACTATATATATAGTTTAAAAAAACTTAAAAACAAAAAAGTAGAAAATAATATCAATAATTTTTTCTATATAGCTTACTATAGCAAGATAGGGGAGAGGAAACTTAGTATTAAGAAACTCCGTTCACGATTTTTCGCCCAATTTTTTAAATATTGCAAGTTAAATGGCGGAACTCAGCGCCGCGCTTTTGTCTTGTTTACAGAGCAAGGAAATATTTCAAAGTGCAAAAAATATTTAATTTTTCCCATGGGAGTTAAACCGACAACCGTTCCTTTATTTTGGCCAGTTTAGGCGAAAACAAACAAAACAAAAGTTCTAATCCTTATATGTGAAGTGCATTTTGTTTTTGGATGCCAATGTAGGTTTTTTTTTATAATATTAATTATATACTATTTTAAAAGCAACTAATATTTGCAAATCATATCAAAATTTCAGGTGTTAACAGGCATGTCGAGAAAAGAACGCCATGACATGTTCAACGCGATACACAAATTACACGGCATAATACAAAGCAACGTTAACAAAAAAACTACACACATTTTATTCGGGTCCTGCACTGAACCTACTACCAACGCTGAAAACAAAAACAAAAGCAAAAATATAATAATGTGTCAAAAATGCAATAGTCCTGAGAAAATATTGACTCAAATGTTTGAAAATAACGTAATCGTTACTAAATCGCCAGAAAGGATTAGTAATAATTTAATTTGTAACTGTCATATATCTGGTATTAACATTTTAAATCAGAATAATATTAGTCAAAATGTTTCCCAAACTATTATTAGGACACCTAAACGAAATTTGAGTATAAAAAAAAGGATTTCGAATAAAAATATTTTTTCGCAAACTGATAAAGTTATAGTTATTCGTAATGAAGTTATTAATACACAAATACAACACATAAATAATGAATCCCAATCTATTATTAATAATCACATAAATGAAAACGAAGAATTAAATGAAAATCAAAATTTATCTCATGTAAATGAAAACTTTGAAAATGTTGATAGACAAATAAATGAAAATGGTATAAATACTGATAATTTAGATAATATTAATGTAAATGAAAAACCAAGAACGGTAAATGCGTTGCTAGGTGCGGTCCGAGGGTGTCGGGTTCTATTCCCGACTTGGCTAAAAGATTCGGTGAAAAATAATAAATGGTTACACCACTGTGGTTATGAAGTGCCGCATTTGATGAAAATTTCGCAGGTTAGTGTTTTTGTGATTTTTTTTTATCTCCACGCAGTATCTCGCTCATAACAAGGCGGATGTAATCTGGGAACATAGCGTTAAGACACTCTGTTCTCCCGTGCTTGGTGACGGAACTCGAATTGTTCTTGATAATTGACTGAAGTTGGGGTGGACAGAGGTGGATAATATAATCTAAGAGCTCGAGATTCTCTGCGAGATGTTTTCAAAGATGCAGGTGTTATTACAGTTGCTTCCCAATTTCTATATTCTCTTTGTCCGACAAAATATACATTGTCATAGCAAAAATAGTGACAGTCATACGATAGGAACGAGAAATAAAGATAAGCTTGTTACACCAAGTTTTCGCCTCCAAAAAGTTAATAAATCCTTTATGGGTCTGAGCATACGTGTATATAATAAAATTCCGCAGTGTATTCTTAGTTTGCCACTACAAAAATTTAAAATATCTGTAAAAAAAATTCTAACAAGTAAAGCGTATTACACTGTCCAAGAATATTTAGAGGATAAGCATGTATGGAATTAATGTCTATTGAATGTAGGATAGCTGCCAGCTAATGTAATATATTGTACCATTGATTTTGAAAAGAGCAATTGTTGAGTTTCTTGCCGGCTCTTCTCAGCAGAACTGCCTTCCGAACCGGTGGTAGCTTTTTATTCATATGTTCATTCGACGATTCAAAAGTGCTTATAATAATTGCCTATTTGAATAAAGAATATTTTGAATTTGAATTTAACCCTAGGTTCCCTCTGCTTACTAAATGGTAATCAAACCAGTAAAAACTAAGTACACAGTTACTTTCTAACTATTAATTTCTAATATTAATATTATTCTAGAAAGCTCGAATAGAAAGACTAGCACTAAACAAAATGTCTTCTGAATACGCCTACGATATTTTCAACGGAATGATAGTTAAAGTATCAGAAAATGCAGAACAAAAAGATGCGGTGAAACAATTATTGAATCTCTGTGGAGCCATCACGGAATTACCTAAACAAGATGACGGCCAAGGTAAACAAAATGACGGTAACGTGAGGCACTATGGTGGATTGGTTTTGGGAAAGCGCGGGAAAAAGCAGAAGGTATTTGTTTTGTTATTACTTTTTTTTGTTTTATTTAGCGTTTAATGAAAATTTGTGGAATTTCTATTGGAATATTATGATGTTATAAATAATGTCTATTTTAATGTTTCTTTGTATCATTAACATATTAAAGAAAGAAAAATATTAATAAGAAAAAGTATAAAGTTTTTAATTTAAAATATTATATCAATGAATATCGTTGATATTTTTTTAATATTTTCTCACTATTATCTTTTTAAATAATTATATATTCATTTCTATAAATATATAATTTATTTTATCCTAAAAATAGAATGTTAAAACAACAAAAACACAATCCCCACAAAATGGCGGCACGCAACCACAAGATGGCGGACCTACGTTTGACATAACAATTGGGCGGGAAATCGGCGAAATAAACTCCAAATGGGTTTTCGATAGCATCGTCGCGGCCAGAATGAGGACCACAAGACGTTATATTAACAAATAAGAGAGTTTGTTTATTTTAGTGCACTGTACTCAAGAAATGCTGGTTTGAATTTAAACATTATCTATAGGCTATATTACAGTTACTCTACTGTACCTTTTATATGTATATAAATATTGAATATTTATGTAGTAAAGATCTCTTGGTCATTTGTGAATCCTTCGTTTGGTTTTGGTTTGGAAATATCTTACAGTAAACCTGATGGTTGTGGGTTCGCTTCTTACTAAAGTTAATGAATTATTGTCATTTCCTCGCTCTGGTAACAAGACAATGTGCAGCGTTGAGTTCCGCCACTCGACATGTAATATATCTGACTTAAGAGGAAAGCGAAGAATATAGGCTATACTGTACAATGATTTGATTTACAAATGGGCTAAATAATTACACTTTGAAATATAAATCACATATAATTCAAATTTGTAAATATAGATTATACGAATGTGATACGTAGGTCATCGCAGGTTCGATATATTAAAGGAAACAATGTTGATTGTTATATTTTTTATTTATTCATAACAATGAATTATATATAATGAAATATTTTTTTTGTTATTTCATATTACGATCTAAAAGAGTTATTTATATACGTATGTAAAATATTTAATATATAACGAAACAAAATGTTTGTTCTTTTTTATGCTTTATTTCTAAAAAAATATTAATTTATTTTACTTATACCGGTAAAATTACAGAAACTTTATAACCGTGTGAAAGCATCGTGGCGGAGGGGCACAAGCATGCGAGAAAGAGTAAACCTGACGGTTGTGGGTTCGACACCTTCTAGGAGGAATGTAATGTTTAATATTTTCTTTCCCTCGCTCCCTTCCTCGATAACGAAGCAAAGCGTGGCGTTGAGTTCTCCCATAACGGACAAAAATTGGAAATTATTTGATATTTATTATATTTTAAATAAAAAAAATATGAATTGGTTCATCATGTATTTGCATCGTTACCGGAACGAGGAAATGAACATATTAAACATTTAATTTCTTAATAAGCAATCGAACTCAGAATCCGCCAGGTTTACCGTCGCAAGCTTGTACCATGTAATATATATAAACTAGCGAATGTGCGCAACTTCGCTTGCGTATTTAAGGGTGAATTCTAATAACCCCTGAAACATGTGTCCAATGAAATATTTTTAAGAGTCTAAATTTCAAATTTTGTAAAAATCGGTGGCGATTTAAAGATTTTTCCATACAAACTTTCAACCCCTTATTTGCACCCTTAGGAAGAGAATTCTAGAAAACGATGAAACACGTGTTACGTGTACGTGTACGTGAATTAAATACTTTTAAAAATCTAAATTTCAAATTTTATAAAAATCGGTGCCGATTTAATTTTTTTTCCATACAAACTTTGAACTCCTATTTCACCCCTTTAGGGTTAAAATTTTTCAAAATCCCTTCTTAGTGGATGTCCAGATTACGAAAGTAAACATCTGTCCAAATTTCACGCTTCTACACAGCACAGCACAGCGGTTACGGCTGTGCGTGCGTCTTACCTCAGTCAGTGAGGACAAGTCCTTTTATATATATAGATTATTTTAGTTTTTGGAGATCTGTGATTTTGATATAGGTATACTTAAATTTCAATGGATGTGCGCCATACTGCATAATATTGCATATATTCTGTGCGCTAATATGTTTTTTGTACTAATATAAAATACAGTTAATACTTATATAATTTTAACCAGCGTACTATGTAATAAAAAACGATACAAAAATTTAAAGTCAACATTTTTTTAAATGTTTTATTTAAACTTTTTATATTAATTATATTTTTGTGATTTTATTGATCAGTTCATTTTTGATCTCGATTTTTGTAAATGTGTCATTTAAAAAAAAGAGTGAGTTGGTCTTTTTTTGTTAAATAAATAATTCTTTTTTTATTCATTTGTTTATTTGTAACTTTATCCACAATTATATGTAAGAAAATGTGTCAATCTTTTTTACCTTCGTGCTGTATCTCCACATAGCATAATATGCAGAGGGAACCTGGTGTTAACTGTTAAAGACACGCCATTCTTCATTTTCCGTCGAATTCTGAATTCGAAGAAATTAAAATATTTTATTTTCTTTACTGGGAATCGAACCCACAACCCTCGAATAGATTAAGATACCATGACTGACTTTGTTTTTTTATTTTCATTCTGCAATATAATAAAGATACACAAACAGTAGTACTTTATTTATAGGTAGGATGTGAAATAAAACCAGAGTAATAATTTTTTTTTTTTAAATATGTGTAGTAAAAAGACATCCATTTTTCTTTGAATACGCGGCGATAGTAGTCGCTATTATGACGGAGGTGGATAGCGAGGGTTCTTCCGTGGGATGGAAGTAAAATAAGCGTTAGGCAACTATGTTTATATTCCAGGCGTTTACAAAATTGTGAAAGTCGTACAATCCATGCCCACTATTTTATACTCTTTTATGTATTTTAAACATGTTCCATTTTTCTATGTCAAATAATTTACAAATAATAAAAGTACTATATACGCCAATACAAAATTATTATTAATTATATGTTATTAAATAATAATGTATATTATAATTATCATCATAAATTATTATTGTTAATTATTAAAATACAAGACAGAATATTATATATTAAACTAGCGACCCTCTTGCGGCTTCGCCCGCTTTAACTACCGGATTATTCATATAATGTATGTTTGCAAAGCACTTAAGATAATGTGAAAATTAATTAAACCTTAATGCAACTAGCATTTTCGTAGTTCCAATAAGGATTTTCCAATTGTTTTAAGATAAACACAAATAAATAACACAAACAACAGAATACTTAAACGAAATAAATTATAAACAACAGACTACCTACTATTCTCTTAATTTTGATCTACATTAAATGGCCAACGTAACTAATATACTTATTTATATGCTGAGAGTAAGGGATAAGTAAAACTTGAGTCGGCACGGCTAATGAGTCAACGGCGTGATGTGTCAACAATTAAATGCGTGTTTCTCTAAAACTATACGCAATTTCGGAATACTGTAAAAAGCAAATTTTATCTTCGTTTAACGTAGAAATTTAATAAAGTATTTTAAAGGATAAGGATTAATACCATTATGGAAAAATATCCCTCACAATAAAAAATATATTGAAATTACTATTTTTAGACAGAAATATGGTCACTACACGTTATTCTTAAAAAAATAGGAATATGCTGTCGTGGACTTTTTTGTAGATCTTATTAAGAGGAACAATACTCCAGTACATTATTTTCATGTAGCAGCACAGGCGCGAAAGTGTCTCAACGGGTAGGACTTTATACACATTTATCGTATTTATGTTAATTTACATAAGAATGTATAAATAATAAACTATATATAAACCTTCCCTGAGAAATACTCGACCTAATGGTGAAAACCGCATCAAAATCCGTTGGGTGGTTTAGAAGAAGAAGAGTTAGAAAGTTCAGACAGACACGAAACGCGACTTTATTTTATAAGATATAGGATAGGATAGCGGGTGGTATAATGCGAGGTATTATATTATCTGTTAATCTGTCTCGTGTTTTATAAGTGCAATCGATTAACGCTAGATGGCGTTAAAATCGAAAACAAAAAAATAAACGACTTCTTTTTTTACAATTTTTGATATAGTTATACCACTCCAACCCTTCAACCACTTCAACCACTTGTTGCCAACCCTTCTGTTTTATTTTAACTATAGATTGACTGTCTTTTTGCTTTGTATCCCTATTTTCTGTTTTAGCCTTCATATCTACTGTTTTTAAAATGTGTAAAAATAACGGGAACTATGCTAATTAAAGTTGACAAATATGTATGTATAATTTTGCACTCATCTTTATACAGACATACACACTCATTAATTGTTAACTTTTCATTTTTTGAGCTCCAAGAGACCGTAAATCTGGTTATTTGATATTAATTTCAGTTTAACATATCCGATACTCGATCTTGAAATAAGCAGTCTAGAGAGACATAAAAATAGACGAACAACGAAATAATATAAGGATTAAGTTTTTTATGTACGTAACTCTAAGAAATTTACTATGTGATCGTCGAAAACTTTGAAATTGAAAATGTTGATAAAATTAATTATTTTAATAACATTTATTATATTTTGGTTAAATATTTGCATTTTAACTTTATTTTCTTTAAAAATGTAAAAATATTTGTATTATTTTTAATGAATTGTTCTATTTTACTGTTTTTTAAAATTCCATATGCTGTTTTTTGGTTTTCTGAGGTTGGCAACCCTGCACTCCTCGCACGACGGCACGAGG
Source organism: Heliconius melpomene melpomene (assembly GCA_000313835.2). Taxonomy (NCBI): domain Eukaryota; kingdom Metazoa; phylum Arthropoda; class Insecta; order Lepidoptera; family Nymphalidae; genus Heliconius; species Heliconius melpomene. The sequence continues at coordinate 4,846 of HE672044.1, read as the reverse complement.
CAATCGAGTTGAATCGAGGCATTATAATATATGTTCCTTGATTATATTATATTAAAGAGATGTATTAGAAGAAGTGTCTTTCATTTCTTTCTTTTGTTTGTCTCGAACAAAACGTGGCGACTGGGACAGGACGACGAGCTTCTACAACGTGGCAGCCAACGTCTAACGCGGACGAATCAAGGACATTTCGTGTCGGCCATGTTAGTTTGCCTACATCATCACCACGTGCCAGCCAACACCTAACGCGGGCGGAGAGCCAGGACACTCCGTCTCAGCAAGTCGGCCGGCATCATTGCATCATCACCACGTGCCAGTCAACCGCTAACGCGGACTGAGAGCAAGGACATTCTGTCTCAGCAAGTCGGCCTGCCTACTAATTGTGAGCTCGTTCCTTTATATTCCTATCTGTATTTATTTCAATTTGTGCAAAACTCGAGGTTCGGTCTGTTTATTTCAAATGCGTGGTCCCTAATTTCCAATTTTTATTTTGCATCATACTTTTTCATTACATACCTAGATTGCTATGTTAGCCCGTACATAAATCTGCTTTTGCTTAAACTTTTATCTATACGCAATTAAATATTAATATTTTTTCACGAGTCACCGTGAGTCATCATCGCGTTTCACTATAGCTATCGCGCTAGCCGCAACGTTGCTAACTGTTAGCTACTTCTTGCTTAAATCTATAAAAAATATATATTTAAAACAACAATATTATTTATTTAATTTTTATTTTATTATTTTAATGAATAATTCTTGTTCAATTGCCTAGCTCATCTTTATATTTCTAATTTTCGCTTAGTTACTGCCTTTTTGCTATTTACATTATTTAGCATTATTAATATTAACATTCCATTGCAGTGGATGCATCCAAGCGACACGTCGCCGCGTGACTTTAACCTTTAGTCTACGCGGCTAGCTGATACCACGTGGCATACCATTGTGCAGCTGACCTAATGACCTTCAACCTCTCACCCCAGGTCATTTTTTAATCGGCAGGCCCCTGACGTCCTGGAGCAAGGTGGGCAGCATTTTTTGGCAGTGTTGGACTACCGAATACATTGTGGAATTACAGCAGCTCACCAGGTGGCGAACTAAGTGCAGAGATCTTAAGTTGGATGACTTAGTATTAATCAAGGAGGACTGTCAACCCCCACTCTACTGGCGTTTGTTTGGGCCGCGTCACTAAGCTGTGTCTGGGAACCGATGGAGTTCCTTGAGTTGCGGATCTAACCACCTTTCAAGAATTAATAAAGAGGGCTATTAACCGCATCTGTCTCCACCCAATGTCGGACGAAGAGTCTCTTTGAAAGCTCTAATTTATCTTTCAATGGCCGGGAGTATGTCGGCGCCGTTTTGCCTGCGTCGAAAGACACACTGTTCCTCTGCATGCCCCACTCACCAAGCTTCCACCGGGTGAGCCGCACGCGTGCCGCTCCTCGCAAATTATTATATTATATTAAAATTATATTAAATTTCTTATCTTTCTTTTGTTTTTTTAGCTAGCATTTAACTCCTTTAAAAGTTACTTATCAACATCTACATTATATTATTGTTGAATTATATACATAATATAAATTAATTTGTCTTGTAATTATAGAGACACTCAGCCATGGCTTAAAGACTACGACTGAGAGAGGAGTGGTCGGCTATAAAAGGGCCTTGCAATGAAAATGACAGACAAAACAATATCTTGGCAATAAGCAACAAAATATAAATAATAATAAAAAAAATGTTGCTACTAATACATATAACATGCGTAATAAGGATGTAAGTATAAGATTAGTCTTAATTTATATATATTATTATGAAAGCTTATTTACTTGTACTATAGTCATCAAATTTATCATTTGATGACTATAGAATAACTTGTCATAAATTTATTATGTTGTTTAATTCTATATTTATTTATTTAAATAATATATTGTTGTCTTAAAGTGTAAATCTGCTAAATCCATTTTTCATTGTTATGTACTCATACATTTTTACACCATTTGAAAGAGTAAAATAAATTTAATTTAATTCAACGAGAATATAAATCAATTTATAATTATAATAACCTGATAACAATATCCATGTACTCATAAATTACAGAAGAGATTTGTGAATTTGCCTATTAGGCTATTAGCAGGTTTACATTGTAAGCTGGTCATGTCTTTTATTAGCTTTATGCTATTGTCAGTGAATCAATGAGCTAGCAGCGCCATAGCAACAGCAGAGTTATTGAAAACCTAGTGTCAAAACAGGTCTCTCTCCACCAGACTTCATCTTTTACATTAATTTTCATTTTATTATTATTAATAAACATATTTTTTTAAAGCATACAATGTCACCAATAAGCGAAATACTCCGTGGAATAGTAGTACTAGTAGATATAGGGTCTGAAACTAAGGCTTTAGCTCTACGAGCAGCTCTAATGGCTCTCGGAGCATCTGTTATGCCAGCTTGGAGTCCTTTGGTCACTCATGTTGTGTGGAGTCAAGGTATTTCCTATTTTAGTTTAGATATTTTTATATTTTAGTTTTGTTTTAATACTAAGAATAAAAATTTATATTTTTAAGTCAGCCGTAATTTTAATAAAAGCTATGAAATGATATTCTATAATAATAGAAAGCTATCTTTTATGTTTCACACATTTTCCTGCATAGGAAAGTAGGCTCCTATCCAGAGGATGTCCTGACTAATATCTGTCCGATATTTGTCTGTGGGCATACGGGTACGCGACCCCGGATCCTCGAGCCGCCACTCTTACATCCTCATCCAGTCCGTAAGAATGGTGTCCTAACTCCCCCCCTTCCCCTCCTCTTTTCCTTAGCTCCCTCCTTTTACCTATCCTACCCCTTCTATTTTCCTCTCCCCCCGGTTTTTCCCCACAAAGGGGTTTTGGAGGTCAGACGGCAGTCGCTCCATTTAAAAACCGCCAACCGCCACTTAAATGGACCGAAAAAGAAACAAGAGACTGGGTACGGCTAGGGCGTCGCCGCAAAACGACGCGCAGGCACATCGCCCTACACCTGCGACAAGTGGGCAAGGGCTACCGTGTCATGTACGGGCACGGCTAAAGACGCTAGTACCCAGAAGGAAACTCCGCTTTGCAACGTGGAATATTGGCTCTCTGACCGGACGATGCAGGGAACTCGCAGATGTACTCATGAGACGTCGGGTCCAGTGTGCCTTCCTCCAGGAAACACGCTGGAAGGGCAATAAGTCCCGTAACATCGGACAGGGTTACCGGCTTATATACACTGGGTCACCTTCGGGTAGAAACGGTGTAGCGTTAGTGCTATCTGAAGAGCTTCAGAATGGGCTCCTTGAAGTTGACCGTCGCTCCGACCGCTTGATGCGAGTGAGGGTACTGATTGAGGGCGTTATCACAAACTTAATCAGTGCCTATGCTCCCCAGGCGGGATGTAGCGCGGCCGAAAAGGAGACATTCTGGGAGCAGTATGAAGGGGTGCTACTTGCTGTGCCGTGTACCGAAGTGGTCTTAGTTGGGGGGGACTTGAACGGGCACGTCGGTAGGGCTGCTGAGCCGTATGAACGTGTTCACGGGGGTTTTGGGCACGGTCTTCGCAATGCAGAGGGAGAAAACATTCTGAGAACCTGTATTGCGTCTGATCTGGCCGTCGTGAATACGTTCTTCCAAAAGAATTCTCAGCACCTTATCACGTATAAGTGCGGGTCCCACTCAACTCAAATAGACTACTTATTGACCAGACGGTGTCATATGGGCAGGGTAACTAACTGTAAGGTCATTCCAGGCGAAAGCCTAACGGCCCAACATCGTCTTCTTGTCATGGACTTTAACGTCACTCCGAAGAAGAAAGTAGCCGAGGAAACGTAGGCCTCGGATCAAGTGGTGGTTAGCTGAATGGACCGATGCAGACCGACTTCCTGGCAGAGGTGAAAAGTCATAATCTTTCGACTAACACCGAGACTGCTCAGGATGCTTGGGATCGGGCTCAGTCGGCAATCATTGCGGCAGGCAGGCGAGTTCTTGGCGTTTCTAGGGGGAGGACGTGTCATCGACAAGGAGACATGGTGGTGGAATGACGAGGTCCAGGAGGTGACTCGTGAAAAGAAGGCTGCCTTTAAGAAGTGGCAGGAATCCAACACTCCTGAAGACAGACTGGAGTACACAGTAGCTAAACGTGCCAGTAAAAGAGCTGTAGCCAGAGCCCGCAGTGAGAGTTTGTCACCATTGTATGATAAACTTGAAACTGTGGAGGGGCAGAAGCTCATTTACAAACTGGCACGTTCCCGGGATAAAGTGACGCAAGATATCGCAAAATGTCTTTGCGTCAGAGACTCCCAGGGCACGCTGCTCTGTAATCATGACTCTGTGAAGGAGAGGTGGAGAAGCTACTTCCAGGAGTTGCTGAATACTCAGCACCCATGCAGTCTTCATCACGACCCACCGCCTAACCTCGGACTTATTGCCCCAATAACCCCTTGACCGAAAACACGTAATTGCCTTCGACGCATGAAGAACGGAAAAGACGGTGGGACCTGACGACATCCCGATCGAAGCGTGGAAATCGTTGGGCTCTCTTGGTGTGCTCATGCTTACTGACCTTTTTAACCATATCTTGAACACTGGTAAGATGCCGCATCAGTGGCGGCTTAGCTTTATTACCCCTATTTACAAGGGAAGGGGCAGTGTTCAAGATTGTGGTAGTTATAGGGGCATTAAGCTTATGAGTCATACCATGAAGCTCTTCGAGCGCATGATCGACCTCAGGCTCCGCCGAGAGTGTACTGTCTCTGAGTCTCAATATGGATTTCAGCCAGGATCGGGCACCTTGGACGCCATTTCGCCTCAGAACTTTGATGGAGGCATACAGGG
>HE672043.1:0-149139 GCA_000313835.2 Heliconius melpomene melpomene | reverse complement strand
AGTTGCTGAATACTCAGCACCCATGCAGTCTTCATCACGACCCACCGCCTAACCTCGGACTTATTGCCCCAATAACCCTTGACGAAACACGTAATTGCCTTCGACGCATGAAGAACGGAAAAGCGGTGGGACCTGACGACATCCCGATCGAAGCGTGGAAATCGTTGGGCTCTCTTGGTGTGCTCATGCTTACTGACCTTTTTAACCATATCTTGAACACTGGTAAGATGCCGCATCAGTGGCGGCTTAGCTTTATTACCCCTATTTACAAGGGAAGGGGCAGTGTTCAAGATTGTGGTAGTTATAGGGGCATTAAGCTTATGAGTCATACCATGAAGCTCTTCGAGCGCATGATCGACCTCAGGCTCCGCCGAGAGTGTACTGTCTCTGAGTCTCAATATGGATTTCAGCCAGGATCGGGCACCATGGACGCCATTTTCGCCCTCAGAACTTTGATGGAGGCATACAGGGAAAAAGGAGAGCTCTGCACGTGGCCTTTTTAGATCTGCAGAAGGCCTTTGACTGTGTGCCTCGTCAGTGTATCTGGTGGGCATTGCGATCCAAAGGGATCCCTGAGGCCTATATTGAGATTATCAGGGGCATGTACCACGATTCCGCTTCTATGGTTAGGACTGCTGTTGGCGACACTAGACCCTTCCCGATTACAGTGGGGGTTCACCAGGGCTCGGCTCTTAGTCCGTTCTTATTCAATGTAGTGCTCGATACTGTCTCGGCTCACATCCAGGACCAGCCTCCATGGCTGATGATGTATGCCGACGACATAGCACTCATTGCCGAGAACCGACTGACGCTGGAGCGTAAAGTGAACCTCTGGAAGGGTACGCTTGAGAACGGCGGTCTTAAACTAAATGTGTCGAAGACAGAGTACATGGCCTGCGGGAGCCGGGACTCGAGCACCATCCTTATAGGTCCTGAGCCAGCCGTTAAGTCGGAGAAGTTCAGGTACCTTGGATCCGTTATGCACGAGTCTGGAGGCATCGACCACGATGTCCATGGCCGGATTAGCGCTGCCTGGGCCAAATGGCGGGAGGTCACTGGTGTGGTCTGCGACCGCAGAATACCGCCCAAGCTCAAGGGGCTGATATACAAGAGCATCGTCCGACCGGTTCTTTTATACGGCAGCGAATGTTGGCCAGCACTATCTCGGCACACTCAGGAGCTTCACGTCACGGAAATGAAGATGCTGAGGTGGATGTGCGGCGTAACGCGGTCTGACCGCATACGCAACACATTCATTCGAGGTAGTCTTGGGGTCCGTGACGTAGCGGATAAGCTCCAAGAGCGTCGCCTGAGATGGTTTGGCCACGTTACGCGCCGGCCTAAGAACTATGTCGGACGCAAGTGCCTTGCTATACAAGTTCCTGGGGCGCGACCTCCTGGACGCCCAAGGAAGCGCTGGTTGGATGTCGTGATGCAGGACATGAGAGCCAATGGTCTAACCACCGAGGACGCAAAGATCGTGCAAAGTGGAGTAGGTTAAGTAGGAAGGCAGACCCCGGTAATAGCCGGGATTAATGCCAGGAAGAAGAAGGAAAGTAGGCAAAGGAAACCTAATTTTTAAATATATATTTTTAATTTTTTGGATTTTTTAAAATTATTAGTTCAGTTCAGTTGTTAATTTATGGCTTTTTGAGCATGCCAACCAATTTTAAAATTATAATGAAGACATTGTTATATATGGTTTTGATAGTTAGCTATGAATTATTGAGGTACCCACAACTTATGTCACTTTTATAATAAAAGTAATATTAAAGTAGGGTAAGTTAATATAATGCTCTTGTCAAAAATCATTGTCATTAAAGTGGTTTTGTTTGAATATAATAGAAATTTTTGTGTAAAGATCAAGAAAGGAGGCCATTATAGTGCATTGGCAGTGTTATATTTAATATTTTCATTTTCCTTGCTTTTGTTATAAGACAAAGTGTAGGTTTGATTTCCACCACACTGTCCAAATCTCAAGAATTGGGTTTGCGTGGGTCTTAACACTATGTTCCCTTTGTCTACCCTGTTGTATGCAGGATACAGCGTGAAGTTAAAAAAATTACAGATGGTTGCACAAAAACTCGTGCTAAAGCCCGAGCCCTCGCATGCAAGCTGGTTTCACCTATCTGGGTGGAATTCTGTACAGCATCAGTACTACCCGAGCATATGTACCCAGCTGTATCCAGACCCTCGGATCTGCCGTCCCCCTGCACGTTGAGGAAAATTTTGGTAAGAAAGTGTGTGAAATAAAAAAATATGTTTTAATTATAACAACTGTTAACAATGTTATTCAATCTTTAAAGCAGATTTGCCATAGATGAATTATGCTGACTTTAAAAGTTTTCATGATTTCAAGTAAGAACGAGAATGGGTTCTATTCCTACCTGAAGTATTAAATTGTTTTCATTTCGTCGTGGTAACAGGACAACTATTACCAGTTCTGTTCTGTAACTTCTATGATAACAGTGGCAAAAATTGGGCGGTACCTGGAAAATAGTGTATTACTTAATATTAGGTTCCCTCTGCCTACCCTGCTACATGCAGGATATAGCGTGAAGATGTATGCATAGCGAGAAGAGTGAATATATTATGTTTTTACAGAGAAGAATGGAACATGAGAACATACCACTAAATGTTTATCAGAAAGCCAAGGATATCTAGTGAAACTGACAATAATACCACAAGTACTACACACGATACGTCGCAAGGACACGTCTGACGATAAATTTCATGATGAATTTCGAAATAAATCTAAAGATAATGTTACAGGTAAATATTTGATATTTAACTTTACACTGTATTCTGCACATAGCAAAGGATGCAGAAGAAATCTCAACAACAAACAAAAGAAAAGTTTTAATCCTTATATGTGAAGTGCATTTTGTTTTTGGAGTTTGTGCCAATCTAGGTTTTTTTTTATATTATTAATTATATACTATTTTAAAAGCAACTAATATTTACAAATCGTATTGAAATTCCAGGTGCTAACATGCACGTCGAGAAAAGAACGCTATGACATGTTCAACGCGATACACAAATTACACGGCATAATACTAAGCAACATTAACAAATAACTACACACATTTTACTCGGGTCCTGCATTGAACCTACTACCAACGCTGGAAATACAAACAAGCAAAAATCCTATAATAATGTGTCAAAAATGTAATAGTCCTGAGAAAATATTGACTCAAATGTTTGAAAATAACGTAATGGTTACTAAATCGCCAGAAAGGATTAGTAATAATTTAATTTGTAACTGTCATATATCTGGTATTAATATTTTAAATCAGAATAATATTAGTCAAAATGTTTCCCAAAATATTATAAGTACACCTAAACGAAATTTGGGAACAAAAAAAAATTTCGAATAAAAATATTTTTTGGCAATTTGATAAAGTTATAGTTATTCGTAATGAAGTTATTAATACACAATTACAACACATAAATATTGAATCACAATCTATTTTTAATAATAGAATAAATGAAAACGAATTAACTTGAGTAAATGAAAACTATGCAAATGGCATTAGTAATCTAAATAATGATAATTTAGATAACATTAACGTTTTAAACATTTTTTTTGCGGGCCGAGGGTGTCGGGTTCTATTCCCGACATGGCTAAAAGAATCGGTGAAACATAATAAATGGTTACAACATTTTGGTTATGAAGTGCCACATTTGATGAAGATTTCGCAGGTTAGTTTTGCTTTTAGTTAATCGTTATAATATAATAGTTTTTTTGGCTCGCACAAAGCCGGGTCAGAGTCAGACGTAGCCAGGGAACCTAGTGTTAAGACACTCCGTTCCTCACTTTCCGCCGTATTCTAGAGCCATTGCTTGTAGTGCCGGGCCCCAACGCCGCGCTTTGTCTCGACACCAGAGCGAAGAAATAGAAATATAACCGCAGATCAGACCGATATGGTTTGAATTTCAAAGTGAAGGCTCTGCCTACCCTGCTGTTTGAGGGATACAGCGTGAACCAGATTTTTTTTTTTACTAGATCTACGGCCTCATGATTTCCTGACAAAAAACGTATTTCTACTATTACTTAAAAAAAATATGATCGTTTATATAGCGAAAAACGTATATTTCGACACTAAAAAGGGAATCACAATTAATAGGGTACTGTAACCTAGAATTATTAAATTTAGCAGCTAACATCGAGAGAAATACAAAAATGAAATTGTAGAAGCCAGTCATGGCGCAGAGGCGAAAGCAAAGTGTCTTTATAGTGGATTACCTCTGTCTAGCAAGTGGAAATCAAACCTGCAATCATTAAGTACTCAGTTACATTCTAACTATAATTTTTCAATATCAATTTTATTCTAGAAAGCTCGAATAGAAAGACTAGCGCTAAACAAAATATCTTCTGAATATGCCTACGATGTTTTCAAAGGAATGAAAGTTAAAGTATCAGAATATGCAGAACAAAAATATGCAGTGAAACAATTATTGAATCTCTGTGGAGCCATCACGGAATTACTTAAACAAGATGGCGGCCAAGTGAAACAAAATGGCATTAGCATTATGGTGGATTGGTTTTGGGAAAGCGCGGGAAAAAGCAAAAGGTATTTGATTTGTTATTCCTTTTTGTTTTATTTAGCATTCAATGAAAATTTGTGAGATATATCAATTAACATTTATTTTGATTTTTGTGAGATTTTGTCGGGTTCAATCAAAAACACTTTATTGCACAAAGTAAATACAATTAAATTTTCTAAATTAGAAATTTAATTGTATTTATTTTTTATTTAGAATTTTTTAGGGGTTATTATAATCTATCTATTTTATATAATACATACATAATAATATCCATTTTAATGTTTTAAAAGGATTATTAACATATTAAAGAAAGCTACTTAAATATTTATAAATAAATATTGAAATTTAAAACATTATATCAATAGACAACGGATTTTTTTTTCATATTTTCTTGCTGTTTTTTCTGTTTAAATAATAAATATGCATCTGGGCTGTCATGGCCCAGGGGCGCAAGGATGTGACTGTAACGCGACGATTGTGGGTTCGATCCCCACTCGAGGAAATGAAATATTCATCTAAATTTATATTTCCATTTCTTCGCTCTGGTTTCGAGACAAAGTGCGGCATTGAGTTCCGGCACTCAACACGCAATACCTCCAAAATTCAGCAGAAAGTGGGGAACGGGGTGTCTTAACACTAGGTTCCCTCTGCCTACCCTGCTGTGTGCGGGATGAGCTGATTTATTTTATTTTAATTTATAAATTATTTATCTCTTCACCAATAACAGGAAGTCAACACAATCAACACAAAATGGCGACACACAACCACTAGATGGCGGACCTACGTTCGACTTAACAATTGGGCGGGAAATCTGTGAAATAAACTCCAAATGGGTTTTCGATAGCATTGCCGCGGCCAGAATGAGGACTACAAGACGTTATATTAATAAATAAATAAATATGCCTACGTTGTTTTCAACGGAATGAAAGTTAATATATCAGAGAATTCAGAACAAAAAGATGCAGTGAAACAATTATTGAATCTCTGTGGAGCCATCACGGAATTACCTAAACAAGATGGCGGCCAAGTGAAACAAAATGACTGTAACGTGAGGCACTATGGTGGATTGGTTTTGGGAAAGCGCGGGAAAAATAGAAATACAAACAAAAGTAAAAATCCTATATTAATTTGCCAAAATGCAATAGTCCTGAGAAAATATTGACTCAAATGTTTGAAAATGACGTAATCATTACTTAATCGCCACAAAAGATTAGTAATAATTTAATTTGTAACTGTATTTTAATATTTTAAATCAGAATAACATTAGTCAAGATGTTTCCCAAAATATTTTAAGTACAGCTAAACAAAATTTGGGTATGAAAAAAAGCATTTCAAATAAAAATATTTTTTTGCCAATTGATAAAGTTATAGTTATTCGTAATCAAGTTATTAATACACAAATACAACACATAAATAATGAATCGCAATTTATTTTTAATAATGGAATAAATGAAAACAAATTAACTCAAGTAAATGAAAACAGACAGATAAATTAAAATGGCGTTAATAATCAAAACAATGGTAATTTAGATAACATTAACGTTTTAAAGGTAAATGATAAACCAAGAACGGTAAACGCGTTGCTAGGTGCGGTCCGAAGGTGTCGGGTGCTATTCCCGACTTGGCTAAAAGATTCGATGAAAAATAATAAGTGGACCATTTTGGTTATGAAGTGCCTCATTTGATGAAGATTTCGCAGGTTAGTATTGTTTTTAGTTAATCTTTTTTTTGGCTCGCACAAAGCCAGGTGTCAGACGCAGCCAGGGAACCTCCATGCCTCACTTTCCGCCGAATTCTAGAGGCATTACGTGTAGAGGCGGGGGACCCAACGCCGCGCTTTGTCTCGACACCAAAGCGAAGAAATGGAAATATAACCTCAGTAGGTCGAGCACGAAAAATAATCGAGACCGTATTATAAACGTTTCGAGGCTCAGATACACTTACAAAGTTGGAAGCACGAACCACATTCTGTCGACTATCGAGCTATCTGAGCGAATGAAATGAACATTCAAAATAATTCGGTGAATGAAAAAACATTCAATTAAAATGTTTATTTATCTTAATTTTAGCCCTATGAAAATATTATGAAATATATTAAGGTAGGTATAGTAAGGTATTAGATTTTAAGAAATTCAATCTTTGATATATAAAGAAATAATATGTCGTGCAGTTTCTAAACGAATTCACTTGACGCTTACGTCGGCCGGCCAATGATAAGTTTGTTTTTGTTCCAAGTGTCAGTGTGTTTTTATTTATTACCGGTAAATTTTGTTATTGAAAAATCACAATGAAAACAAGCTATCTACAATATTTAACGATGGTAGAATTTATGGAAACGTGAGTATAAATTTTGTTTTAATTAATTTCATATTTAAATAAGTTGTATTTTGAGTCTTAAAAATAAAAACGTAATAATCTAAGAAAGATATAATGAAATTCGTATTTTAGGAATGGCGATTTATCTAAACCCTCAGGAGGTCCACGGTGTCGCCATTTTATACAAATGAAGTGGAAAGAACGAATAAATTAAATAGCGATGGAACCTGGATTGATTAGAGGAAGCTGGATTTCCATTGGTTTGCAATATTTTATATATTTTTTTTTATAAAAACAAGATTTGATAGATCGGTATTTACTCATTTCCATTTCATTTTAGAGTAGTGTTATCGAGGCTCCTCAACCTCAAACAGATGAGCCAGTCTCCAGAGTTTGCTTAGAAGTGAATGTTTCGTTGTAGTATATAGATCTTATATATTTCATTATATAAAGATATTATTGATATATTATGAAATATAATCATAATTTATAGAATAAAAATAGAACATAATGATATATTCAATAATAATTCATATTAACTTTTTTTTTATCAGATTCACGCTGTATCCCGCACAAAGCAGGTTAGGCACAGGGAATCCAGTGTTAAAACACTCCTTTCCGAACTCCACCAAATTTTGGAGGATTGCGTGATAAGTGGCGGAACTCAAGGCCGCTCTATGCTTCGGTACCAGAGTGAAGCAATGAAAATATTAATGTAAGTAAATATTTAATTTCCTCTAGTGGGGATCAAACCCACAACAGTCTCGTTGCCCAGCCCAGCGCACACAATTGTTGCGCTGGGCTTAACTTTTTATTAATTTTCTATAAAAAGTATATGTTTTAGGAGTTTTATTATTTAGTTTCAATTGCAATTAATATCAAACAATGTATTCAACCAAATTGTATTAATTATTATAGTTTAGTTTTTAATGGCAATTAAAATTATACTTTTAGCTGGTTCCGGCAGAGGCTGCTTCATTTGTACCGAGCAACCCTGGAGAAGAAGAATGGACACCCATGGAACCGGAACGAGAAAATGAACATATTAAACATTTAATTTCCTCAATGGAAATCAAACCCACCACAATCCGTCAGGTTTACAATCGCAAGCTTGTGCCATGTAATATATATAAATTGTTTTAGTTTTTGAAGATCTGTGATTTTGATATAAGTATACTTAAATTTCGGAGGAAGTGCGCCATACTGCATATAATATTGCATATATTCTGTTCGTTAATATGTTTTTTGTACTAATATAAAATACAGTTAATACTTATATAATTTTAACTAGCGTACAATGTAATATAAAACTATACAAAAATTAAAAGTAAAAATTTGTTTAAAAGTTTTATTTAAACTTTTTATATTAATGATATTTTTGTGATTTTATTGATCAGTTCATTTTTTAACTTAATTTTTGTAAATGTGTCATTTAAAAAAAAGAGTGAGTTGGTCTTTTTTTGTTAAATAAATAATTCTTTTTTTATTCATTTGTTTATTTGTAACTTTATCCACAATTATATGTAAGAAAATGTGTCAATCCTTTTTATCTTCGTGCTGTATCTCCACATAGCAGAATATGCAGAGGGAACCTGGTGTTAACTGTTAAAGACACGCCATTCTTCATTTTCCGTCGAATTCTGAATTCGAAGAAATTAAAATATTTTATTTTCTTTACTGGGAATCGAACCCACAACCCTTCAATACATTCAGACTGACTTCATTTTCTTTTTTATTTTCATTCTGCAATGTAACAAAGATACATAAACAGTACTTTAGAAAATCACACACTTATTTCAATATCAATCTTATTGTAAATTTATTTATAGGTAGGATGCGAAATAAAACAAGAGTAATTATTTTTTTCTTTTTAAAATATGTGTTGTAAGAAGACATACATTTTTCTTTCAATACGCGGCGATAGTAGTCGCTATTTCGTGTTGTATAAGTGCAATCGATTAACGCTAGATGGCGCTAGAAACGTGATTTGTAACTAAAAAAAAAACAAGTTTTTTTTTATATTTTTTAATACAATATAATTTACGCCGACCACAGCAGGGTAAACAGAGGGAACCTAATGTTAAGACACTCCGTTCCCCACTTTCTGTCATTGAAGGAGGCATTGCGTGTTGGGTGGCAGAACTCAAACTAGCGAAGAGAAAATACGGCATGTTTTACAGTATTGTTCCTGACGGTTGAAAGTATTAGTAATATAGTCCTGCTACTATATTAGCTAATTAGGCGCAATTTTGATTTCGTTCCGGTAAATTCAACATCAAAAATGCACCATTTTTTGGAAGACCGGTCGAACATGTGAATAAATTAATGGATATCGACAAATGTTTCTTTTCGATTAGGGGCAGGAGCTGAACATTGCGCAAAAAGGACACTCAGAACCACTTGACCAAGACTGGACTGTTATATAATTTTCTAAATACGCTTAAATATTAAACAAATATTCGTACAGTTCAATTTCTGTTAAAAAAATGGAATAATTTCTAAATAGAATTTTCTAATAGAAGTATCTTAACTCTAGGTTCCCTCTGCCTATCTTGCTACATCCGGCATACAACGTGGAGCTGGAAAAAAATATTTTAGACTTACATTTTAGTATAGTGTGTAGTGTATCTTAAATACAGAAGGATAATTTCATGAACACTGTCCCACCTGCCCCTCCTATTATAGGGGGGATATACAGTGAATATTATCCCTTACAAAAAAATTAGGACTTCAAACTATAAAAGGCTTACTTAATTATATTAACTATATATAATAGTGATGACAAATTATTCTAAATATAGGACAATGCGGTATTGTGGCGGTGTTGCGGCTGAATCTTAATTGATAATGTTTAAAATAACACGAAAATAAATTATAATTAATAAATTACATTATTAGAATGTACATGTAATAAATAATAGAAGTAATCGTGGTGTAGTGGAGCAAGCTTTGGCTGTTAACGCGCCGGTTGTAGTTCGATTCCCACTCGGAATAATAAAATAAAACTTTTCATTTCCTCGCTCTGGTAATTAGTACTTAGTGAGAGAACTGAGTAAAAATTATATACTTAGCACTAGGTCCCCGGGTTTCATCCGCGTATCCTGCTTTATATAGTATAAAGCGAAAAGCTAAAAATCAATTTAAAATATTTTAAATATGTAAACAAATACTTGTAAAAGTATTGTATCATACAGCTAAGCCTGTTAGAAAATTGGACATTATCAGAAGGAGCACAGGTTCAAATTTCGCTACCTTTCAAATTCTTATAAAGAATTTCAATATACATTCTTATATTTTTTTGCTTTTCTGAAATAAATATTACATGTTTCGTATAAGTATTTGTTTTCACAATCGGCCTGTAAAAGTGACGGTTGTGAGTTCAATACCCATTTGGATGATAAAATCTTAAATTCTCCTATTTCCCAATAGGAGAAATTTCCAGGCTTTCGAAAATATTATTTTTTATACTAATTAGATAATTATAAAATATTATTTTTTTTAACTTCAGACAGTGAAGATAAAAAATATATATGAAATTATATCTAAACACATTAAAAAGAAACCAAATTAATATAAAGTTAAAAAAATACTAAATTCTTAACATACAATAACATCAAGACAAACTCGCAAAAAACTACATAAATATATTCTTTTTTTAAATATTTTTACCATTTTTAAAGTGTTATACTATAATTAGTAAAGAAAAATATTATTTTTTAAAAATATGAAAAAATGTTCAAAGTAACTAACAAAATAATGTATCTATATCTTTTTCATTTGTCTACGTATATAAGGGTATTCCCCAAATATAAACGAGGACGCAATGCTTGTTTGTTATCTGTTTTAATATAGTAAATAGTTTTATTTCCACGAGCAATAAAATATGTTGATATATAAACATTAGGACTAGACGAGAAAAAACTATCTATTTTTACGATAAATTAATATTCAATTTTACAGTTTTTAAAATTTGTATTGAAAAGGAATGAAAAAACAAAGTAAAATCCTAAATTCAAACAAAATTCTTTTAATTACATATTTAATTAAAACACACATTATAAAATAACATAATAACATAGTACGATGGCGCAATGGGACAGTCTCCTGACTGACACGCCTTACTTGTCGGTTCAACGTCCTTCAGCATAGTTTTTCAGTAGAAAGCACAGCACTTTAGTACCAAATAAAGAAGAATCTCGGAGAATGGAGAAACTATAAGTCAAGATCTTCCTGCCTACGCTGCTAAATGCGTAAAGCTGTGCGACTCTCAACGCGACAGTGTGTGACTTCAATTCCCACTCGAGGAAGTGAAATATTTTGTTTTCATTTCCTCGCTCTGGTAACAAGCCACTCAACACCTTCAGAATTCGGCAGAAAGTGGAGAACAGTGTCTTACGTTGACAAATCGTCTGGAAACTAAGTTCCCAGGTTCCCTCTGCCTACCTGCTATGAGTGGAATGCAGCGTAAAGCTAAAAAAAAAACAAAATAGAATACTTCACAATACTTTACCCACCACACCGAATTTTCACGTCATGGGCCTTCACTTCTACATCCATATTAGTTGAGAGCAAAATCGAACCTGTAATTTAGAGATAACAGTTAAATTAATATTTTAGAAAGTGGCGCGACCTCCTTTTGACGTAGCGACATAAAAGTCGATTGTCGCGCATTGATACTGTACAAGCGTAGGCCTTTGTCTCTTTTCATATATTTAATATATTATTTAATGATATAGATAATTTTTATTTTTTACTTTACTATTTGTCAAGGAAAATGGGAAAAGAAGCCTTTACACTAGGTATCTGCTACTATTATATTTTTTTTTTAGCTTCTCGTTATATCCCGCACACAGCTAGATAGCGGAAAGAACCTGGGAACCTAGTGGAAACTTAAGACACTTCGTTCCACATTTTCGGTGAATTATTAAGACATTGCGTGTAGAGTGGCGGAACTTCCTCCCAGTGGAAATTAGTAACCATATAATATATGCAACACTAATCTCATCACCTAAAACTAAATTAGCACTCAAAATATAGGTCTAGATTCTTAAAAATATTGAAATAGATATGTAAAAAACAACGCGAGGCACATTTTGTTGAAGCTTTAACGCAGTTAATGTGATAAAAAAAACTCGTTTTCAAAATATTGGACAAAAATCAAGACATTTATTAGTGAATTTGTATAAATTTATTACAGTTAAAAAAATTTTATATATATTTTTAATCTACATTTAAATAAGTAACCGTTAAGTTAATAATGATATACAAAATTAATATGATTATTATTTGAAATATTTTTAAGAAAATATAAAATATTAGCATGTCCTGTTCTAGTTTCGTTTAAATAAAAGATAGTATGTTAGCTCAAGCGTTTATTTGGTCGAACGTACTAATATCTCGGCAACTAATAAGTCGAATTTTCTGTTTGATAGTCCACAAAGATAGCACAAAGGCACCTAATTTTAATATTAAAATTCTTACAAACCGAAAATAAGTATTTAAAGTAATGCCCATAATGCGAATAGAACCCAAAACAATCGACAACGACATTAAAAATAAGTATTTATTATTCAATTAATGTCTATCAGATAATACACAACTTTCGTTTTAGTAAAAACTAAAAAACTACATTACCTCTTTCCGTTCTGAGCGCGTCGAAAGCAAAATGGCGGTTATTCCCGCGTCCGTCTCGCTCTAACTCCATTGAAATATGTATTGCCCTCCTTGTCGCACATTACAACGGCCTGCAGCTTAACAGGGTTACCAATGTTAGAGATTAATGATGAAAGGATCTAGAATTTTATTTTATAGTTAAAAAAATATGTGATAACATAAAATATTTCAATATACACAAATAATTATATATATTTTTATATATATAAATAAATTATGAAAATATTGTAATAAATATTAATAAAACAGACACTTATAATAACATGTGTAATAAAAGAAATCCATCCATAAAATGCCTAGATAGCAAAAACATTGCAAATTTTAAATAAAACTAGTCTTTATTAGAAACTTGTAAGTAACAGTAAATTTATTACACTTTTACTCCATTATAGAGAATAGCGTAACAACTAACGTTCGCTTTGCGAGTACAGTGTTATTATTTACTCAACGGCCGATGGATACCGTTTGTTTCCTAAATAAATAAAAATAAACCAGCTTCATGTACAGCATACAGCGAGATAGGCAGAGGGAACCTAGTGTTAAGACACTCCACTCCGTTCATCATTTTCTGCTGCATATTTCAACGTATTGCGTGTTGATTGGCGGAACTCAACGCCGGGCTTTTGCCTTGGCGCCAGAGCGAAGAAATGAAAATATTAAGAAATAACTATTCATTTCCTCGAGTGGGTAAAAAAGTAAAGTAAAGAAGTAATATAATTTAATTGAAACGACAACAAATATTTGTGATATTTTTAACCTGCATTCTCCAAGTCTCCACAGCAAATTTTCGAAACATGGCGTGTCATTATTTGTTTTGCACATTTGGTAGTTGAAAAAAGAAACATAGAAACATAGAACTTTTTTTACCATAAACAAAAATATCTATAAAAAAAAAAGAAATAAATGTATTACATATTTCTCGTTTTAAATTAAATAAAGACTTGACGTTAATAGATAAATAACACGTTACATAAAGCACCTGCGTCATTTTCGATATATTCACATTGATCGAGATGTTTTATTACTATGTCTGTTCTGTTCGTCATAATTGCTTATTAAAATGTGACAATTAAAAAAAACACTGGTCACGATTATTTCATTCATACATATATTTATTATTTTTATATTTATAGAATTTACAAACTATTAATATCTTCATTTTCTCGCTCTGGTATCGAGGCAAAGCGTGGCGATCAGTTCCGCGATTCAACACGCAAAGCCTCCAGAATTCAGTGGCGGTAAATAGATATTAACATTGAACAGACAGACGGAAATAAATAAAAATTGATGATATATGAGATATTTTAAGTGCCGAAAGTAATTCTGACCGTCCGTACAATGCCTTACATCGATTTAAGTGATTGGTGACTATACAATACGAAAATAATTAAATTAAATATACTTTAAATGACATGTATAAATTATTCATCGTCTAAAAAACAACAACAACGTCCACACTTTTCTATAATTTAAGAGATATTGTACGTAACGTCGAGCTTCATTTATTATAATAATCATACTATTCTCTAATGGATAATAATTATGCGTTAAGAAATATGTCAACAAAAAACAAACGCAGGCGACGTTGTAAGCCTGATAGGCGTGTCTGCATAAACATAACGTAGCTTATTTTTATTAGTAGATATGTTGAAATCTTTAATATTTATATAAATATGGGTTCTCTTATTATAATAGTATCGAAACTTGTATATATTTTATGTAAATATGCCTCCAGCTTAATTGTAACTTACGATATTGCTAAGACACGGCGATACGCTGCATATACGAGTACATATAAGACTGCAGGAACAGACACTGCAGGGACGCGTCAAACGCCTTCCTCGATTAATAGACATTTCAACACAAAAACAAATTAATTTGGAGTTCTCGAGATCAAATAAACTCTACAGCTTATTAATAAAGGAATTAGAATAATGAACAATTCAAAAATACATTTAAAAAAGTTAATCACAAACAAATTTAGGATAAACACTTAAATTTGTTTGTTTCCGTTGCAACTAGCAATTGAAAAACAAAAGTTCGTCCAAGGCAACCCTACATCTAATTAATTCAGTAAAGCTTAACGTAATAATAAAATAAAACTGTTAGTTATGTGGGTTACTGTAGGGGAAGCGCGGACCTTGACACGGAATCACTGGAGCGACCATGTTTCACTTTTAAACAGAAACGCGAGAGGGTGACGACTCCTTAAACTTAAAAACAAACTATTAAATTGTTTGTTTAATTGTAAATGATTATCTTAATGTTTATGTAGTGATAAGTCACTATTTGAATGCTTTCGTCCATTTAAAGAGGTAGCGTGTTGAGTCGGAAGTTCGGAACTAAATGTTTTTTTTTCGTAGCAAACCAGGAGAGTTTAGTATATAAGTAAATATATATAACCATGAACAACAAATAGGCCTAATTTATACATGCAGCAACTGCATTACTACAACTTAAAGACAATTAACTATTAAAATAAAGTTTAAAAAACTAAAAACACGCTTTTTCCAACAGAACTCGACATCTTCCATCAACAACGAATGTTATGAGCACAACTCGATCACAACGTCTACTAGGAGGCAGTCAAAGGTTTCATCTTCCAATTTCATCATCAGACCAGATCGATGGTACCATATTATTGCATTGTCATGTAATCTACATAAAATTGTTAAATGTCATTATGATACAGCAAGTAGAAGTGCGTGTAATTCAGTTTCTTAGATTTGATACCATAGTTACAGCTAGAAGTAATAAAATTAAATTAAATTTCCTAATAAAATTCAATACCAACGAGTAAAGAATAAGTAAGCACTGCTACTTTTGATGTCGTGGTGGTGCTGCGATACAGTGTTCGACTATAAGTGTGACAGCTGTGGATTCAATCCCCATTTGAGATATGAATAATTTTCAT
This sequence comes from Heliconius melpomene melpomene, assembly GCA_000313835.2. Classification (NCBI taxonomy): domain Eukaryota; kingdom Metazoa; phylum Arthropoda; class Insecta; order Lepidoptera; family Nymphalidae; genus Heliconius; species Heliconius melpomene. Next base: position 133,688 of record HE672043.1, on the reverse strand, counting down.
TGAAAAATTCTTTATTTCCTATATCTTGAAAATTCTTCAAAACTCTAAAACCAAGAATCTTGGCACTGGGTTTCCCATGCCTTTTAATATGTGACCTTTACTACATAATTTGAAGGCAAAATAAAAAAAAGTATTTAAATAAAAATCAAAATTATTTATTGTTTTAATTCACAATTTTTCATTATTTTTACATTAAGTATATATTTTTTACTATAACATGAAAGTGTTTACTAACTTTCAACTGTATGCTGTATTCTGCACTGAACAGGAAAGGCAGAGGGAACATGGAAACAGTGTTAAGACATACCATTACCCATTCCGAACTTCCCCCCTTTACTTGAATTTTTAATAAATAATTTTAAACTCAAATTTGAACTAACTACCATCGCATTCAATAGTTACAACTGAGCATTAACGTCGTTAAATCCTTTATAACTATATTCCGTTTTCTACTAAAGCACACCCGGCTCAAGCTTTTGTAAATCACTTATTGATAAACCAGTTTTTATTCAAAAGAAAAAAATCCAAGATGTAAGGAGCCATATTTGCAAAGGAAGTGTTTAATTCATAGCGTGTTTACAGCTTTTATGGGTGTAGGGCTTTTGCTGCATATCTATTTACTTGACGATAGCGGGTTCAAATCCTGTTTTATTATTATGATGAATACATTGTAAATTGTAAGAATATAATTATTTGGTACAAGCTATTCCGGTTCCGGAGCCTTGGCCGTGTGGACGGTTCTTTCGTAATTTCCCAGTATTTTCTATTTTTCACTCGCATGTCAAAATTCACATGTTTATTTTTTTAGCTTCAAGCTGTTTCCTGCACTTCCCATACCTCCTCCCTTAGTTATGGGAAACCTGGGAACCTAGTGTTAAGACTTTTCTTATGTATGTATTTAATCACGTTAAACGTTTGAATTTTAATTATTTTTTTTCAGCTTCTTGTATCCCGCACATAGCACATATTTAAATCCAGGGAAACTACTAGATCCTGATATTGATAATATCATAACGATTGGAAATAGAAAGCGAATTCAAAACCACCAACCTTATTTACCAGACTATTACATACGTACCTACATTAATGCAACAGATAAAAAAATTATATATTATAATTCTCCACAGATACAAGAAAAAAATCTTAAATTACTTTAAATGTATACATGAATATGTTAAGGCATTAATGTTATTTAAGCTTACCGTTATAATTATCGAATGATAAAGTAATAAGGAATAACTTAAATTTTAAATTGGGATAAGTATATTGTTTACTAGCGACTCGCTCGCGGCTTCACCCGTTTAATCTACATTATTATTAATTTACTTATCTGCATTACTTTCGTTTTTTAACAATAATATAATTTGAAAAACAAGAACATAATTGTAAAACAACATTCTTCAAAATAGTATAACTTTTTGATTTATAGGCCGATTGAAATAAAACAAACACTAAATGTTAAGGGAAACTTACCAAAATACAATATTAAAAACTACAATTAGGCATATTTGAGATTAACTTGAAAAAAATTAAACGCACATACAAATAGACAATTTTTTAAAAAATAGTTGCTTTTACTTCTATTACTTTGGTAAAAAAATATTATTTATATTCCATGTACAGACACCCGTTACTAATTTATTATAAGTACAGATAAATTATACATACATACATCCATATTAAAATTAGTATAACTTCTTACGACATACCTACCAAATACCAATGACTCCGTCACGGTGCAATAGATAAGCGTCTAACTATACACAATGTGTATATTCAATTTCCTTTTTGGGTAAATGTTTGTATTGAAATATTTTTATTTTAAACCAGCAGTGACCCGCTCGCGGCGTTGTCGGCTTCAACAACTCAATTATTAATTTAGTAATTGAAATTATTTTCGTGTTTTAATAACATTATCATTTTAAAAATTATATGTAGACATTGATAAGTAAAATTTTTGCCAATTCAATAATAAATATATCTTGCTATATTATCGAAGTGGAGTGGCGGAACTCAACGCCGCGCTCTGCCTCGTTACCATAATTATATAGATTCTATCCACTGAAGAAATGCTTGTGTACAAAATACACATTTAATATTTCAATTGCAATTAACAAAAGTCAATAATGCTTAAGAATATAATATATTTCTTCAATTTCCGATCAAATGCACTTCAAATATCCAGTTCATCAAAGATATTTATAACGAGTGCAAGAAGCTTATTTGTTAATCCCTGTAGTATAAAATGATCGTTAATTATATCTCCATACGTTTCTTATATTGTGGGTAGACAAAGAAAACACAGAAAAAGAAATTTCTACAATCCAACCAATAAAAAAAGCTGTCATAAGGCAGTGATTATTAATTATTCAAACCGGATAAAAATTAAAGTTATTCCTCTTTTGTTAAAACTAGACTATTGACCAAAGGTTGCTCAGAGTAATAAAAATCGTCTTTGTATATATTTTACACGCATATTCATATATTTATCTTTCGTGTTATTTTTTATAGGAAATGAGGCATATTCTATTCTATAAATTATTTAAAGCGAAGATCTCGAAGCGAGATTGGAACTTACAATCATTATTTTGAAAGAACAATTAAGGCATGTCATGCAAGGCACGCAATTTACAAAAAACATTACATTATTATACTAATTTATAAAAAACATAAGAAGTAAATTATAAAGAAAAATCCCGAATATATGAACTAAATTAATGTTACGAACAAACTCACGCTATTAAGACAAATCAAATCAAAAAACGTCGCGACTTATCATTCATCAAAATCGGTTCATTGGTTTAACAGTTACAAGGGAACAAAGAAACGAACATACGTACATACATACGCACTTAAAATATAACCTTCCTTTTCAGGTTCGCCGCAGTCGGTTATAAATTTGCAATTATTATTTGCAAACGACTGATTGTAAATAAAGACATTATTTAAAAAATATATATATGTGTAAGATAAATCAGTGTAAATTGACATTAGTAAAAACAGTAAAACGAAGCAATTAATTAAGAGATAAATATCTACACTAAAAGGCCTAAGTGTTTATATTGATAATATTTACATATAAAAAACATTAAAGTATATTTCACTAATATAAAAAAAGTAACCCTGCATTAAACGAGTTTGATTTTTTTTAAGTCGTTAAAATTTTTATTGTTATTAATTCTTAGAAAGGTAGATAGCTCATCTCATTTAGTATATCTAAGAATGATAAAACAGTAATCTGTGTCAAGATTCGCATTCTTTAGAATAGAAAATATTACATATAATAAAAAGATTACCTTATTAAATAGCTTTTACATCTAATGCTAAATAAAATCTTTATTTCATTCGTTGTTATTTTAAATTATTTAATCACATACTCCACAAAAAAATACTCGTAATATCAATAGATTTTTTTCATAATTCATTTATTTTTTACATAAGCTTTGTAAATACGTTAACTGTGTCAGCGAACATTTGGTTAGATTATCTAAGATCAACAAAGGATATCGATAGGCTGTTATATATTTACCTTGGGCAGACGCCTTGAAAAAAAATAATGACCGCCATTGTATTTTATCAGCCATAACCAATTTTGCCGCGTTATTACTATAATGTATTATGCAAAATTAAGTTTCATAAAGCTTTATAATTCGCTTCAAAGTTAAACAATACATGTATAGTAAATATAAATAGTGTTGCGAGATCAAAATATATAGTTTTTTGTGTTTTCCAAATAATAAGTTATTAGATCAAGATAATGTGATATGGACGCCGAATTCGTGACCGCCCGGAGCCGTCGTCGTACACAATATTAATAATTCGATGCATTTGGGAGCGTACAAAACATAACGAGTTTATTTTACCGTTTTGGCGCCATACGATCACTGGTGCTGGATAAGGAAGGTATGTAGGTACCGCAATTCGTGAATGCCCCTGACAGCTGTTGTAATTTAAATCATAACGGTTACTTCTTAACTTGCCCGGTGAATCATCTTTCCGCTTGATTCACGTCGCTCTTTGTACTACTCGGTGCTGTCTATACTCTATTATACATATACTATAATGGCGAACGAATAACTAAGTTGTAAGAATTTGTTATTCAATATACAGAACGATGCGAGGTAGGCGCGTGAGTGAACTGTATTAACACTGCCCGTACGACCGCTTTGTCTCACAAACTACACAAAGGAATCAGCTGTTGCAGATTTATAGCATTAGAGCTTTGACTTACCCAGAGCGTCCTTGGTTTCGGTGTTACGGAGTGGCGTATGTATTCTAAAGTTATATATGATACAATTTAAAGAAAACCGGTCTGGTTGCACGGTGTTCGATGTCTACTCTACACCGATCCAGTCACCCCGAACCGAATGTTTCCAACAAATGAATCACGAGCGAGGCGTACTTTCTAAAACTATTTACGTAGATCAACCCCGCGTAGCCGGGGGTTATCCTTATCCCGCCAATTGATGGACATTACCTGAGTGAGTAAAGTGCCACGTGAACTGCTGGCCGAGGAAGCAGAGTGAAAGCTGATCAGCTACCAGAGCCGAGGCCGCGTGCAGGCCGGGATTGGTGCAATGTGGTAGGATCACAACGTTTACACCGAATCACGTCCTATGCGTGGCCACCGCTGTGAACGACCGGCCGGGTAACGGGATCGCGCCGCGGATGCTGTGTAGCGGTCTCCGGAGGCCGGCCCGTTTGGATAGGCCGGGACTGGTGCAATATTGTACACACATAATATAGCGCCAATCACCGCCCAGCCACCCGGGCCTCTGAGACGAACTGACTAACGAAACTGTGACTCGCGGTAACGCGCGCGTTGTAGCTCGTGACACGTGTGTCGCGCTCGACGGTCGGCGCTGGAGTGCGGCGCGGGGCGATCGACGCACGCGCAGCTGTCGTTCCCCGCCGCTCCCCGCGCCCCCTGCTCCCGCGCCCTCACCCGCCACCCCCCCTCGGTCCGGCCCTTTATCGTTCTGGGAAGTGGTTCCTAAACTTCCCGACGGGGTTGTCCGTTTGAATCCTCCGCGAATCGTGGGAAATTGCGCGGTAAAAGTTGTGATCCTTGACACGTTGCACGGTGACGTATGTATGTATGTATGTATGTGAGCTTTTAGCTACAAACACAAGGTTGCTCTTAATCATGAATGGCTTAGAAATAGAATCTAGTAGAGGTGGTCGACCTTATACTAATATAATTGTGACGCCATTATCATATATATCCTATTAAAATCATTCTTTTAAAAAACATAAACTTTAATTTATATTAAAATAAAATAGTTTTTTTTATATATATTTCTTGGGCCAAACTTGAATTTAAGTGCTAGCAACCCTCAATGTTACGCTCAAGCCGTCCATCCCGAGCGCTCCTACCTGCCTTACTATAGAGTACTATACAACAGAGCTTTAATAACTTTCGGGAATAAAAATAATTAAAATTACCATGTGTCGACATTTTTTTTTATTATCGTTTACACTTATATAGATAATGTTTAATAAAAATAAGCTTCACTTATACTAAAGCTCGAGAAAGCTGAAGTAAAAGTTGTTAAAATTATACTCTTGTCAGCGTATTATAGAGGTTTCTCTTACGATTCACGTTGGGTTTGTTCCAATATTTTTATTATTATAGTTGAAATTAAATATATAGGTGTCGTTTATGATTATTTATATTTATTATACAAAATGGCGACAACATTTAAAATTTGGAATTATAATTTGTAAATGTATTGTAAATAACTAATAAATAGTGTTCAACTTGTTCTTAGACTACATCTCATAGATTTTATGTTATTGCCCATACATACTGAAAATAAAAAATATGAATTTAATATAATGACATGTTATTTAAGGAATAAAATATTCATAATATAACTTAATACACGCGCGATGTTGTAAAATATTTATTTCAAGCTAATTTCATTTAATTTATTGACATTTCATTCTATTTGTTTCTTTTAATGCGCTATAATGTTTAAAGAAAAAACTGAATTTATAATTTTATACAATTTAATTTTTTTTAGTTTAACGCTATATCCTGCAATTAGTAGGGTAGGCAGAGGAAACTCAATGTTAGTTATTAAGATACCCCGTTCTCCATTAAGGCCCATCCATTTCCCACTCTCCGCCAATTTCGAGGGCCACGTGTTGAGTGCCGTAGCTCGACGCCGTCAAATATATTTTATTTCATTTTTTGTTACCAACAAAAACGATTATACAATATTTATTTAAAAAAACAATATTCACTGAACTGAATAATAAAACTGGTATTTAATATTATTTTAGTCTAAAATAAATTAAAATTCTAGATTATTATAATTCTGGAAATATCTCAGAAATGTAAAAGTTCAACGTACAATATAAATATTTCTAGAAATAAATCAAAAATTATTGTTACCTATTGATATACCCAACAAAAACAAAACTAAGTTCCAGAAATAAAAAATTAAAAAACCACATGCCTACAAAAAAAAATATAAAAAAAAACGCTTAATTAAAATTTTAATAAAGTCTATCATATAAACAATCTATGCTAGTATTACACAATATGGATATACTTAGATGATTTGATAAATAATTTAGATGACTATTGTATCAGTTATTTTAATGAGTTTGTTTTAACTAACCGTTATCGATAACTTAAATAAATATACCTACCTCCTTCTCCTTCATCCTACTTTGCCTAATGATTTAAAACTACCTACTATAATATTTTCTATACGAAGTTATAATTTAAAATAAAAAAATCGACCGAATCTAGCAAACATTAGACATAAGAGGTCCGTCGTGTCAAGGGCAGGGCGACAGGTTGCGGGTTCGATTTCCACTCAGCGGAGTGAAATACTTAATATTTTCATTTCGTCGGTAGGTATTTTTTGAATAACGAATATTGAATACCGAGATTGTTATTATAGATATAATAGCTACATCTCGTACTAAGTAAGTAGTAGGTTAGATTTGTCCGTTTCAAATATTTTAATAATGTAATTTAATTATAAAAATTGTATAATTTCCTAATAAAATCTAATCAAATATAATAACAATCAGCTTTCACCGACCAATCTCGATATTTCTCCATTATACATTAGACTGGCACACCTATCATTATAATAAACAAAGAAATTAAATATAATGAAGTTTTGTTTATTAGTCAAATTATTTGTTATATTAACCGACTTCGGACTCGCTTCCTCCTACTGGGGGAGACGATCTGGACTTTTGCTTTGAACAGATAGATATCATCGTGTAATGTTGTAAGTGTTGTTTATAAGTAAAATTTTTTTAATGGCACCAGACTATCCTGAAAATATCACCCCAGAATTGGGGACGGAGTGTCTTAATAGTGGGTTCCCTCTGCCTACTCTGCTATATGCGAGATACAGCGTGAAGTTGGAAAAAAAAATTACCCGACCTCTGTTCAATTGCTCTCTCGGAAAAATTAATTATTTTAATTTCCGAATTTAGTTAAGAAAGCAAACGGCGGCGTTGTGATCCGCCATCCAAAACTCGATGATTCTCTATTATACGTGAAACTGGCCTAAAAAGACATAAAGAATAGAATGCTTTTGATCATTAATATATTTGTAATGTTCACCGACTTTTCAAAAAGACATATATTAAACAATGGATATGTTTTATTTTAACACCATTTTCCTTGAGTAATATTATAACAATAAGATTTTAGAAATTTTTGGAATTCTATTTAAATTTAAAATGTTTTTAACACAAAAGATATATAATTACAAAAGTTTTGTATAGTCCAGGTAATAATAATAGTTGGGTACCTGCTATTCAGTAATCCTCCTGTGTACTTTAAAAAATTATAATAGTTGGAATGAAAAGTAAGTATAGCCCATTTTTTTTACAAAATCTTGATAGTTTTGTGTTTAGTTAATCTGGTAATAAAACGAGAAAATATACGCTACTTGAACCTGCTTCAAGGGCGGCACTAGTATTTGCTAGAATCATTTCAAATTATGGTAAGGATGAGCTGGGACAACATGTATATTATTATGCATCTTAAACTCACACAAGTTTCAGGCACTGTTCTGAGGTCCTTCTGAGTATCTCCTGAGTAAGTCGGAGCGGAGGGTCACACGCGTGACGCGCGACTCTCTGTCGGTTGTAAATTCAATTTCCACTCGAGGAAATTAAATATTTAACATTTTTATATCTCTGCTCTGTTAACGAGGCAAACAACACGTAATACCTCCAGAATGAAAATGTGGAACGGAACTGTCTTAACGGGAACGAAGTGTCTCAACACTAGATTTACTCTGCTAAGTGTGGGAAACACATACAGCGTGAAGCTAATACAAAAACAAGGGGAAAATTTGAGTCCTTCATGGACTCGAATGAGCTTCGAAGCCTATACCCTATATTCCATACTATAATATAGGAAAACATTGTTCTAAAACTAACTACTTTCGTACTTTTAACATGAACAACACACGCCTTTGAGACCGTTCCTCTAAAATGTTGATCCTCAAAAATAGAATAGATGTATGGAGCTATAAGTTTTTGCAACCAAATCGGGCGGCGAATTTTGTCCAATTTAGAACAAAACGAAAGGACCGACGGTTTTGCAAATTTTATATACATATTTTAATAGATTTTGAACTTTATTTTAGGGGGTTAGAGTCTTGAACGTCCTCCTCTGATGGCAGAAGCCACGGCCTTGCTCAAGCATTGATTCTGAGAAAGCATAAAGTGTTCATTCCGATGAAATTTTTGCACACAACTTTTAGACTATACTGTATACGTATTATATGAATGCTAATAGATATGGAACGTTCTCGAATGAAAGGTTTTGTGTTTTTAAATGTATTATTTTGTAAATAGTAGCTTTTGTCAACACGGTGGTAATCGGTTTAATTCCTGTTCAGGGAGATGTTTAAATTTAAATATCGATTTCCCAGCTCACATAGGTAGGTAGACAGAGGGAACCTGAGACCTTTGATTTTAAGATTCTCCGTTCACCATTACCACACTTACGTTCCCCACTACCTCTCACTCAACGCCGCGCTTTGCCTCGTTATCAGAGCGAGGATATTTCATTTCCTCGAGTGGGAATCGAATCCACAACTGATCGTGCTTACAGCTGACCTCTTGTGCGTCTACGATGCCTCTATTATACTTAATAGAAATAATAGATGATTAAATCAAATTTTGATTGAAAAGAAAGTAAGGTCATAGCAGTTAATAAATAGTAAATTTCGATAATGCTATTATTCTCATTTGTTATTTGCATATTTTTATAATGTTATAAAGCGATATTTAGTGTTTAAGTTGTGAAAGTATTGGAACTTATAAATTATTTTAATATACGAGTAAATATAATGTGTAATATCTTAAAATACCTCTGCCTACCCTACTATGTGCGGGTACAACAGCTCAAAAAAATGTTATAAATAAGTAGGTATATATTAAAGTATAAATGAAAACCATTATCTAATATTTAAGTATGAATCTGGCATGATAGATTTCAGTGTCCTACGTAACTCTTACTAGCTCGTACAGAGGGTTATTATAAAATTTTAAATTATTGACGAAATATAGGCTAGTCCCTTCCTCGATAAGACTATCCAACACAATAAGGAATTTTAATTCAAAACAATAGTTCCTGAGTCCATTAGCGCCAAGTGAACCAAACAAACTCATCAGCTTTAAAATATCAATATAAATATAAAAGATAAATAGGTAGGTATGTATATATATGTATAATCCATTCAATAACGATACGTCGTAGCGTCATCTGTTGATAATAGCACCGAGACAGATGGCAGGATGTAAACAGCTAATTTGACCAGAACTCAGGAGTCAGGAGTTTCGAAGGACTTTACGTTAGTCATAATATGTTTTATTTTATTTTTTAATAAAATATTATAATAAAATGATAATTTTCTTAGTTTACTTCCCGCATGTAGCAAGCTAGCAGAAGGAAACTAGTGTTAAGACACTCCGTTTCCCACTTTTCCATTATTATTTTTAAGGCATTGCGTATTTACTGGCGGAACTCAACGCCGCGCTTTTGTCTTGTTAGCAGAACGAAGAAGTCGCGTCGCGATTATGATGATATACTTGTGCCTCTGCGTCACGACGCTATGGTGGAGCGGAGTGTCTCAACACTAGGCTGCTAACAGCGTGAGGCTCGTGGAAAAAAATCCTTGGCTTCGTTAATATGTTTGAACAGTAACTATAGATATTTGTTATTAACAATTAAATGCGATCTCAGTCTGAATTTGAAAACTAAATCTATTGAGGCCGTTGTGGCTCAGCAGCTCAGCGTGTGACTTTAAGCACGTCTGTTGTGGGTTTGATTTCAGTTTTAAAAATTAAAAAAATATATATTTACACGAACATATCTATTCTAAACTAAGGCTCATGCCCTCTCTCAAAAAAATATTTTTAAATACGTCCATGGTCGTAAGTCCCACCGGCACCATTTAATGCTAAATATTTTCTACCCATACTCTTGTTTGATTTTGATTACAATTTTTTTATTAAATTACCTTAACCCGTGTCAAACATCTTTTTGTTTGTTTCTATTCACTTTTTTCCTTTCAAGAGTTTCTACTACCTATTACGTCAGTAAAATACTGAAATTCAACACTATCGCTCTTAATGTGACGAAGGATGTGTGGAGTGTAATTTTAGATAAGTATATTATATTAGAAAGACATGAATGGCACTATATTTTGAAATTAAATAATATAAACTTTCTTTAAATGAACTTTTTTTTTACAGGACAGGCTTTCGCAGGACAGGCAAAGGGAACCTAGGGTTAAATTTAAGACACTTAGTTCACCATATTCCGCCTTATTTTCGAGACATTGTGTTGAGTAGCGGAACTCAAGTCCGCGTTTTATCTTGTATCGGAGCGAAGAAATAAAAATAGTGCAGTCCCCTATAACTTTTGATTAACTTTTAATTGAAACTATTTTATAAAAGTACAATTACTAGTATAAGGACGCCTTTTTACACTATTCTGTGAGACTATGCATATTTTTTATTATTCTGTTTTTTACCAATAATAAATGTATATAATAAAACAGGTTGATACACATTAAATCAATATAGTACTAAAACTAAATAATTTTAATATAGGTATAGCGAACCTAGTCTTGAGTCACTCCGTTCCCCACTTTGGGTGTTGAGTGATGAACCTCAACTCTGTCCTTCATTTACCAGAAATTAAAATATTTTAATTAAAATTTACAATCATACACAGCGCCTCAATACAGAATAAAAGGTAATTCTTTTATAAGAAAATATTTTTTGGAATATTATGTATCAAATTACGCTTGCAAGTATGTCTCGGTGGTCTACTTACGTACTTACTACTAGGAAGCCTAAACATCCGCCAACCTACGACATCTCACTGCTTGCTCAGTGAATGTAAGTACCTATTGATAAGGAAATGCAAAGTTGTTATAGTCAACATTTATTTTATATCTGTGGCTTTATTTGTTTATATAAGTTGAATGGATAATGGTCTTTTACAATGTAAAGCTCATAGCTTATTTTTAATATTCATTATATTTAAACTTTTTCTTATTAATATATCTAATATCTTCGTGTATTAAAACACCAAATCCAAAAAAGAGAAAAATATTAAAGAAATCAATTTAGAAAAATTAACCCAACTTTAATTACCTGTTCACAACAAAAATAAATCTTAATTAAACTATCTGATCTAAGTAAGGCTTTCATTTAACAAAAAAATAAATATAAGATTGGCTGTATAAGTTTCGACTCTCGTCTATAGTATAGAGTATGGACATAGGCCGGCAGATGTGGTGACTGGTGGCAGCTGCGCGCGCACGCGCTAACATGGCGTCCACCTTTACCCGCCTTTTTGTTCTTTGTTCAAAGATTGACTCGCGTGAATTTCTCGTAAGCATCTGCACGATTGTATGTTAATTTGTCGATAGTGATTATATCTCTTATATGTGTTATATTAGTTACAAGCATGTCTGTGCATATTCTCATGTTTCAACTTGGATTATTTCTTTAAATATAATGTAGGTACGTACTTGTACTAGCTTTTACCAATACCAAAAGATTTTTCAGTTCAAACCAATAGGTCCTGAGATTGGCACATCCAACTAAACGGAATTTTAAGCTTTCTAAGTATTTACCAGCGTTGAACGTCCCATAATATAATACATTCTTTAATTTTTAGCTCTGGCATCGGTGGTGGCTGCTGTTGAAATGCGAGTTGGACTCCCCCATCGAGGGTTCCGTACCGAGTTTGAGAATTGATCACACTACCATCTCTTGCGCAGTTATATAAATATTGTATGACAGCTCTAAGATGGTAACATTAAATATTGAATTATACTTAAATTCAATATTATTATCCAAGTTAGACCTGACTGCCTCCAGGCCTGTGCATACGATCGTAAATACAAACGATACAGATTATGATAGCCCGTGCCTGACACGTTGCCTACACTAGGTCCTACACACTGGAACAAAATTATATCCACTTATATAAAACTAGATTTTCGCTAGCGGCTTTGTCCGCGTGATTTTCATTTATTCTGGTTAAATCCCAAAAAAGTAATGCCTTAAAAGGTGGCAAAATTTGATATTAAAGCCGCTAGTTCAAGTGAGGTATCGAATCAAAGGGCTCTAGCTAAGCTGACTGGCTAATTACAGAAAAAACTCGAGATCTCCAATTTTTGTACTCTCTGTGGGTGAGCGCGACTCACGCTTGTTCAGATTTTTATTAGCTTCATGCCAAATCAAGTTCAGACACTCGGATCGCACTTTCCGCCCAGTTTTCAAACCATTGCATATTGAAAGTAGAACTGATTGCTGTGCTTCGTCTTTTTATGGTATGAAAAAAATTCCCCCGAGTGGGAAACGAACTAGACGACTAGAAGTTAGGTACACAGATACGCTGTGATGCTGCGCCCAGACGGTGTTATTATTCAGTTTTAAAAAACGTTATTTAAAGGATTATAACAAAGAGAATGAGAAAGATAAAAAAAACATCTAATAAGTAAAGGACACACGATACACATTTTAAATCTTGTTAACAGCATAGCAACGACACTTTTAAGTTTGCCGCCAATAATTTCTTTTTAATTTTTCAATTCAAAATGGCGTCCGAGGTAAAAAGTTGGAAGGCCCAGTAATTACGAACATCTGTGATAGCCAGGTGAGGGTCACAGGCACAGTAGTGCCAGCGGTTATGATTTAAAGGATTTATTTACTACTTACATTATTTAAAATATACTTGTTTTTATTATTTTTTAATTTCACGCTGCGTATAACAGGATAGGTAGGGGGGGACCTGGGTCTCTAGTGTTAAGACACTCCGTGCCTATTAAGACATTTCCGTTTCCCACTTTCTATCAAATTCTACAGCCATAGCGTGCTGAGTGGCGAAACTCAACTCCGGGCTTCTTCACCAGAGCGAAGCGAAATAAAAATATTAAATATTACCTTTCTTCTAGTGGGAGTCGAACCCACAACCTGTTGCTTTTACAGTTACTGTAATGTTCGTGTCCTCGCGCCATGAATGGCCTCAAATAATATAATATACTTAACTATAAATTTTATATGTTAATTTCTCTACGTGGAAGTTTCGTGTAAGGTGCTATAAAATACTGTATATTGTAGTGCAAGGTATTTTAGGGGTACGTTAAGATTAGTTAAATAATATAGAAGTTTTTTTTTTAATTTTGTTGCTTTTTGTCATGTCGGTGTCATGGTTCTTTGGGACAGCATCAGAATTCAGGAATCAGAACCTGAAATTTAAAATGCTGGCGTAACGCCAGCATTTTATTGATAAAAATTATATCAATATTTATGATTTGGAGAAAAAGGGTACGGACCGAATGTTTATAGTGTTATCAGTTTTTCTACAAATAACCTGATACTAATAACGGTACTCAATTGCTGTTTTCTAATTACTATAGAATATTTTAATTTGTAATTTTAATTTAATTATAAGAATTTGTATTTCACAACGCTGTGACAGGTGCTATGCAGTCTAAATAGTAGGGCTGAAGTGATCTATATGCAGATTGAGATATTAGGAAACCTGTTAGTTATCTCATACATTTTCCACTAATTAGTTAACAAATAATTAATTAAAGAGTAATTTTGTGGATAAATAAACAATTAAAATGGAATAATTTTGTGGGCACTCGTGGCGACAAAATAAAATATTAAATATTCTTGTAGAAAAAATTGAGCAATACATGGGAATAGAAGTAGGTACTCCAGTCTTAAGATTAAGAATAGGTTATCTCTTATATTTGGGATACAGGTGAAACAAAAAAAAAGGAAAATACATGTTTTGTACCAATTAAATATCATTAATAGACTGACATTTCCGTAGGCTTCGAGTTAGTATAATCTGTGGACTGTGCATTAATTAAAAACAACTGTCATCTGTCATCTATATGTTTTTCAAATCAAAATTTAATGACTTGTGTCTCTTAGATTCTATGTGTGTTGAAAATACTGTGTATATAACTAAATTTTCCGTCTTAGACTATATTTTTTACGGCCTTATCAATTTAGCCAGCTTCACGCCGTATCGCGCATACCTATAGCAGGGTAGGCAGAGGAAACCTAGTGTAAAGACACTCCGTCGAATTTTACGAGGCATTGCGTATGGAGAAACGAAACTCAACGTCGGCTCTGATGCCAGAGCGAAGAAATGAAAACATAAATAAATAATTATGCATTCCCTCGAGTGGGGATCGAACACACAACCGTCGCGTTACAGTCACACCCCTGTGCCCCTGCCCCATAACGGCCTCTACAATTACGGTGACATTTAAATATAAATAAAAATCCATCAGTATTAAAATATGGCAAATTTAAGCACAAATTGATCGATCTATCATAGTAATCTCGTAAAAGCAGGTAAGTAGTAGCAAGTATAGTAAATGTTGTGCAGGATCGAGTGCAATCTGCCGCCAGGTGCGTCGACAGCTGCCCATCTCCGCTGGATGTATCTGTGTTCGGTACAGGCGAGCTGATAAGGGTTTTTGGGTGTTTGTACGTTTTTGTAGGAGAAAGCCTAAATCAAATCTAGTGATTAGGTAATAGAACCTTATTTATTTTTTCATGTAAGTTATTAACATTTAAAAATATATAAAAAAAAAAAATTAAGCTTCAAGCTATATATGGCACAAAGCAAGACAGAGGGATTCTGGGAACCTAATGTTATCCACTCCGTTTCCATTAGGACATTTTCGTTATTCACTTTCTGCTGTATTCTTGAGGCGTTGGGTTTTTAGTGGCAGAACGCAGCGCTCTTATTTCCTCTATATATATTTCATTTACCCGAGTGGGAGTCGAATCCACTACCATCGCACATATTATTAATGCTAGTCATTCTAGTTTTCGTTCGTTCATATAATTTGCACGACGGGATTCAACGCCGCGCATTATCTAACTGGACAAAAGGGATAAAAACAGCCCTTTTTTATATTAAAAATAAGACCCTGCAAACGTAACGGAACTGAGGGTTCCATTCCTATTCGCAAAAGCTAAAATAATATCATTTTTCCAATTCCACTAATTTCGTTCTCGCGTATACATTATCCGATACTCCTGCATTGTACGAGTGCGCCGCGAGACGTGCGGGCCGCTCGCTCGTAGGTACTTTATATTTAATAGACTATTAAAAACACATTAAAACTATAATATGCTTACGCCTATATCCAATCGTGTTTATAATTAAAAATGTACACTAATCCATCATGTTGCTTTGCGAAATGAACCCGCGATAATGGCTATACAATATGGCTGCGTAGTTATAATTCGTACATTTTGTTAGGTTCACCATATTTCCGCGTTACCTACTAGGATATGAAGAAGGAATCTAGTGGAAACACAC
Source organism: Heliconius melpomene melpomene (assembly GCA_000313835.2). Lineage (NCBI taxonomy): Eukaryota > Metazoa > Arthropoda > Insecta > Lepidoptera > Nymphalidae > Heliconius > Heliconius melpomene. Next base: position 117,817 of record HE672043.1, on the reverse strand, counting down.
TTCGTTCTTAGCTTATTGCCCGAATTCGAGATATAGCGTGACGAGGGCTCGAAATTAACGCCGCGCGTGAAGCTGGAAAGAAATGTATATTTCATGAAATGCAATTTATTTCACCAAATTATCTTTATCATTTTGTAAATCCGGCGGTTGTAGATTCGATTGCAGCTCGGAGAAGTGAATTATTTTATTTACCTCGCTCTGGTAGCAAGAAAAAGCGCGCTGTTAAGTCTCGATAATCCATGAGCTATCCTACCTAACCTGCTATATACAGGATACTGCGTGAAACGATTATGTACTAAATCTTTATTTATATTTATATAGACGTCTCCATGCCGCATACGTGCGACTGTAAACACGAAGGTTGTGAGTTCGACGCCCATCTGATGCTATAAATTATTATTTATTAATATTTTCATTTTCTCGCTTTAGTGACAAGGCAAATAGCTGCGATGAGTTTTGCCACTTAACGCAACACAATGCGAACGAAAAGTGGGGAACAAAAGTTAACTCTAGGTTCCCAGGTTCCCTCGGCCAACCGAGCGATGTGCTAGCAAAAGTTAATTGAAGCTAAATTTAAACTAAAATCCTTAATATATTTCAGTATTTAATTTATATGTATATATTTATTTTTTCAATTCTGCGAAGACTATATTTAGTTTGATCCCAACCTGATCTAGTTTGATACCAACAACGATTATCGTCTGACCTCCAAAGTTGCGAGAGCGAGCCTTTTGAATAATTAACTAACTAAAAGTTAAAAAATATATATTAAATTACTCGGGACTGTTCGAATAATAGCAAGACAAAACGCGGCGTTGAGTTCCGCGTCTCGAATATTAAACGGAAAGTGGGGAATGAAGTGTCTTAACACTAAGTTTCCTATCCTACCCTTCTAGTCTTCGGAATACAGCTTCAAACTGATTTTTTTTTTCAATATACATATACCTACTTAATATATGATGTTTTCATACAAATAGTTAAAATAAATAAATGATAATTTTGTTTCTATTCTGGTACTCCTGACTAAGATGTTGGCGGAACTCACCGCCGCGGTTTGCCTCGTTACCAGAGCGAGGAAAAATATATATTATATATTTTATTTCCGTGAGCAGGAATCGAACCCAAAACTTGTCGCGTTTACAGTCCCAGGCTTTTACTGCTACACCACGATTATAATGAACTACCTACTCAAAAGAGCTTGAGTGAGTAATTTGAGAACTCAATTACATCGAATATAATTAGAATTACACTAAAGCTAAAATGAGCTATTAAAATAAAATAAGCTATAAAGACCCCTGGAGGTGCTAAACACTGTAATTCGTTGGGACTAATAACTAACTAACTAACTAAGAAGTAGGTTCGTAACTAATACGGCGCTAATAAATTTTGACCTAATTATCTGAGTCTAAGTTTTAAAGCCTTTTGATATTTTTCATCTTTACGCTGTATATATAAAATACTAGCGGCCCGCTCGCGGTTTCACCCGCGTGAACTATGTTATTTTTAATTTCTGTCTCCATGACTACGTCCTAGTGACGTCTATGCAAACTTTCGACCTCAAAAACAACACCTTAGAAGTCGAATATTACAAATTCCCGTCTTAGCGAGCACCTACGTCCTATAAGTAACTCCTATGCAAAATTTGAGATTCCTAGCACATGTAGTTTCTGAGATTTCGTGATGAGTGAGTGACCTTTCGATTTTATATATATAGATTAATTAATAAAAAAAATATATAATATGTTTTTTAATTATCCTTGGATATTAGGGTGAACAGTAAAACTATAACTAGAATTGAGTTGCTCTGAAAAGACATTTATTACATAAATAAATGTTCACACGTTTACAACCATTTTTTAACATTAATCTATCACAAACTCACCTGAAAAGAAAAACAACATTTAGAGCTATTGTTTCACCAGTTCGTATTAATTAAATATATTTTTCTTCCTAGTTTTTAAGAAACGTCTCTTTTGTTGTTTACAAAATAATAATTAATTCTCCCGAGCGGATGAAATGGGAGTCGAACCCACAAACGTCACTACAGTCACACGCTTGTGTTCCTGCGCTACAACGGCTTCGATTTAATAATATAATTTTATATTACATTTCGAGGCAAATTAATTATTATCATTTTTTTTATTTGCGATAAGACATAACACGGCGTTGAGTACCGGTACTCCACACGCAATGTCTTAAGCCCGTTTTTACAGCTAAAACGGAATGAGCACGTATTGCTTAAGTGGACTAACGGATTCCTTTTAAATATAATAGGTTGACATTCCCACCAACAAACAGTTTTGTATTTTGTAACTACCCTACTACTTTATAATTACTTTGTAATGTAGTGTTTTGAGACTGTCGTAGTGCAGCGTCTAACTAAATAATAAATATGATATTTCTTGTTATGAATTAAAATTGCAGTAAAATTGCACTTAAAATTGTAGGCACTAAAGGTTTTTTATTTAAATAATCATAATATTTTTTCACATAAAAAAAATCTTACTAAATATTCAAATTCTGGGAAATAGGAATCCAGTGTTGAGTCACTCTGTTCTCTGTTTTACGTCTTTTTAAAGAATTTGCAAGTAAAATTCTTAAGCATTAACTAGGCTTCCTATTCCTACTCTGCTATAGGTGGAATACGTATATCAAGTGCATGTGAAATCAGAATCCAATGTTATTCTTGGTTTTAAGCTAACAAAAGAACCGGGAACCTTTAAATATGAATATTACTTCAAATCTTTATAAAATACTTTTGTATTATACATATTTGTCTTTCATCATCATTTGTCATCAAACATAAGTTACTCCCAATATTAACCTTTTTAATTGAACCCCCACCTACCTACACACCGCCACTGCGCCATAACGGCCTCTATAAACGAAATCTCATGTTAAATGTGAATTTAAAGGCGATCTGAACCCGACCGGGGTAACATCGCACGGAACGGAGGTATGAGACCGGTTACATCTCGGCCGACCGTTACGTTAGTCCCACGTGTGAAACTAGCTATGGGCCCCGGTGTCGCTTGTGTTTATTATTGTTTTATGTTTATTTTGTTTTTGTGTGTATATCTGGAGGATTGTATTGCTTTAAAATGCCTCTGCTCGGGACATTTGGGGTAAAAATCGGGACGTCTCGCTAAATTCGAGTTAAGTTAACTACGTTCCTCACTTTCCCAATTTTGTTGTTGATTTTTTTGCCACGCCACGCAACTAAACGCCACGCTTTGTCTTCTAGAGTGGGATCTAAAAATATCTTTTAATATAATAATTCCTCTCAATGGGAATCGAACCCACAACCATTGCATTAATTGTTAATCATATCCGTTCTCGATATAGCCATATGGACTATCTAACACAAAAATTATTATGGAACAAGTAGAAGTAGTTCCTAATATTAGCGCAGTCAACCAAACAAACTGTTTAGCTTAATAACATTAGTATAGTTTATTATTTATTTTCCTCTAATTATAGGATTATAACAAAAATATAATGAACTTTTCGTTATTACAAGACAATACTATTATATGTATAAGGCTTAATACTATAAACTTTCTTTATAAAATTTACATTGCATTAATAAAAAAAAATCTTAATAGATTGTACAAAATTGTTAAAGCATTATACATTTACTGAGAAGACTGTAAACACGACGGTAGTGGGTTCGATTTCTACTCAAGAGAACGAATTATTTTAATTACCTCGCTCCAGTAAGAAGAAAAGTTGCCAACTTCCCCCCAACACTTGGGAACCAAGTTTTCTTAACAATAGGTTCCCTCTGCGTACCCTATATATGCAGACAGCCTGAGTTAAATAAAAATACCCTAAAAACAAACAGAAACACCCATTTACATTAATTAGAGATATATTTTTTAAGATATATATTACTAAAGATGAATAAGATAGATTAGTCCGCCATTACTTCGCCAGCGGCATATTTCTTTTGTTGAAACTTAAAATGTATTAATACGTAATTAAGCTAAGTCTAGTTTTCTATAGATTTGAGCAAATAAAAGGATTTTTAGAGCTTTTTTTTTATTTTAGAGAAATGTATTTTATAATCGCTTTTTAAATATTGAAGACCGAACGTGTATTTGGAACCCACTAGTGTCGAGACAAAGCGTTGAGTTCCGCCACTCAGTGCCTCCAGAATTCGACGGAAAGTGGGTAACGGAATTTCTGAACACTAGGTTCCCTCTGCCTACTCTACTGTGTGCAGGATAATTAACTAATTTAATTTTAATTAAAAAATATATTGACAACCCTAATTAAAGTAATTAAAAAGTATACAATACAGATCGAGTGTCAAAAGTGGCGACTCGGATGTTGATATAATAGAAGAGCGATTGAACTTTGCCGAGCCAGCGTAACTCTACACTGAAATAATGTTGCTTATACTACATACTGCTGCCTAAGGTACTCGGAGATGTCAATTAACCTTTAATTGACGTTAAATTGGTACAGAGGATATTTGTAGCGCAGGGAGGCTGACTGACTGTAGTAAATGATGGTTGTGTTGTAAGTTCGATCTCGACTCGATTATTTTTAAATTATTTTCATTTGATTTCATGTCTCTGCTTATCGACCTATTATAATTTAGGGAGGAAAGTGTGAAGCGGCTTAAATCGGAACAGATCGGCAGAATGTAAATATTTTAAAACTTAAAAGCTCTTGGACGTAAGTTATTTCCAATTTATTGCACAAATTCTCGATCTTTGACGCTCAGTTTTCTATTTAGCTTATCCTTGATCCGCATATCACAGTGGGCAGAGAGAAAGTTGATGTCATAACATTCCGCTCTCCACTTTACTCCCGAATTTGAGATATTGAGATATTGAGGACCCTGCCTAAATTTCTTTTCAAAGTATCTGTCGAAGAGAAGAAATTGTCGTCTCTCAAAATGTAGCTGTAGATGGCTGCGCAGATTTGATTTTAGAATTTATCTTACTTTTGATTATTTGGTCCCCAAATGAGTGGTTCCCATATATAATCTCCTGAATTATTATATTTGTTTTAAATATTATAAAGTAAAGAGAGGACAAAATAGGATTCGGTCATTTGTAAAATACACGGTGGTCGTTAGAATAGCAATAATTCATATATTTTAAAAACTTTGATGGATGATTTCTTTGTACTGTTAGAGAAATTATTTGCACTTCGCCGACTTTGTACTGACACTATGATTGAAAGCTTAGCTCCTTTTGTTAATTTTTGCAATTGATCATTTTTGTGTGTGGTTTGCAAAGAAGATACCTCAGGAATTATTTTAAAAGTACAATAATTCCAACAATTTTTTTTCTTCCCTTATGAAAAGGCAATGCAGCTTCATGTTTTTTTCACATAGCAAGCAATATATGCAAAGGGTAATCTAGTGCTAAGGTTCCCCATACATTGCCTAATTTTCTAAGCATTGCACGCTTGTGTACCAGAAAGGGGAAATAAAAAAAAAAGTTATAGTCATTTCCTCGAGTAAGAATCGAACCTGCAACCGTCTCGTTAACAGTCAGACTCTGGGACATTCTGCGACAAACGGCTCTGTACTCTCATATATTTATCAATGATTAAATAAAATTATTAGAGATATTATTATACTATCATAAGAATACTTAAAAAGATAATTCATATTATTTGTGTATGTACATTGATTATTAATCAAATAAAAAATATAATAAATCAATTTTCCCTAAAAACCATAGGGTGGTTGATTTGAGGTACCACCCTATGAAATTAAAAAACCTTTAAATTTTATCTATTTATAATATTATAATAAGAATATATTTACCGTTTGTTACGAACTTTCTCCCGAACTACACTAAATAAATCATACTATACAATATATTATGTACATACATATTGTACCTGGCTTTTAACAAAAGCTTAAAAGGGACCCTTTTTAAACAATTTCCGGGGTATTTCTATGAATAGTTGGGTGGTTTAGTTGCTAGCGGACTTCCCCGGAGTAGATTTTATTAGAGATATCTATTTTTTTTATTTTGCCGCTGCCGCTAACTTTGTGTTAAGACACTCCGCTCTCCACTTGCCACCCAATTTTATATAACCATAGTGAGTAAAATGAAAATAATTCATTCCTCAGAATTGATATCGAACCAACGCAACGTGTCAGGGTACAGATAGAATTTACTTTGTGTCGCTGCGTAACTCAACGCCGCGCTTTGGCTAGTTACCACAGCGAGGAAATGACAATATTAAATATTTCATTCTCCGAATTTCACATCCCCTTGTGGAAATCGAACCCATTACTAACAACTTAGTCTTAAATCAATTAAATTATTGAATTTAACTTATTTATTAAAATATCACCAATTCTGCACAATGAGTCAGAGTACCGTTTACTTCACCTCTAACCCGACGCCAGTTTCATCTCATCTCAGATCGCAGATACTATTTTATCTATAAATTAGTCTAGCTTTAATAGGATGCTGTAAACACTAGCTTTTAGCCCAGACTTCGTTTTTTTAATGAAATGGATATAATTAAGAGTTGTTTTGCTTATGACCTGACTTACCTACTCTTAGTGCCTAAAGTAACTCTGAGCGCAGGTACAACGGGTTACATTTAAACGGTTAACGGGATTTCCTCTATAAATGGAGTATCAAATACAAAAATAATATTTTTATCTGTGCGTCGTCTGTAATTCAGTAACGGAAAAGATTATATAGAAGATTTTTTTATTTATTTCGAAGCGCAAAAGCTATTCAATAATACAATATACAAATAGTTTAAATCCTAGTCTAGCTTTTACAAACGTTTAACACATTTGTTGTTCTGTTAGACTCGCGGCGTTGAGTTTCGCCACTCAACACGCATCCTTTCGAAAATTCTGCGGAAAGTGGGAAACGGAGTATCTTAACACCAGGTTCCCTCAGCCTACCCTATCAAATAGGGGAACTAAAATAAAACATATATTTATACATAAAAAACAACCTTTTTTACGAGTCCAAAGCGCAAAAGCATCACATTACCGTCCAATAATACCCTAAATACTTTAAATCCTGGTCTAGCTTTTACAAACGTCTAACACAATAGTCCGCCATTGTGTAATACTCGAAACTACGTAGGGATGGCAGGATTTTGTTTTTTGCTTGGTTTTCTTTTTTTTTTTTTGGTATTTTTAGGGTTGCGTTGGTTAAAGTGAAATGAGAACCTTTGAAAGATTTTTTTTGCTTACTGAATTCAAAATTTTCTTTATCTATCTTTTTTATTTTAAATTTAACTCCCAAAAATTATTTCCTTTGATTATGTATTCATATTATAAAGTAAAGTAGTATCTAATGATTGTATTGTTCTAAAATGGGAAATGAAAGATTAGACATTTTTGGATAAGCTAGTCCACGTCAGTAGATGCAATATTACATATAAAAATATCCATATACCGAGAAAAGCTATAGATCTATTTGACCACACAGCCGAAGCCACAGCTAAAAAGTAGTTTAATATAAAACTATAATAATTTCATGAATATAAACATTTAGACGGAATCCAAACACTGAAATGCGACTCACGCTTAACACATATTGTTTAGGCATTATATTGTAATGGCTTTGTCAGTACGGTTAGAAAATAGATTTTAAAAAAGAAACGGTATTTTAACGACTATATTTTTATGTCCCTTATTATATAATGAATGTTCTAGCTTTTTTACTATTTAGTGCCCTAACTAGGGACTTTATAAATAGACTATGATTTATTTTTATTATTGTGTAGCTTTTCAGTTTAAAGTATGGTTAAATAATTGTTTGCAAGGGTCACGGGTTGTAATACTTTAAGAAAAACAATATATTTACAACGTTGGAAAAACGCTTATAATTTTACTTTGTACAGGTAAAAAGAGATATCGCAAATAACAGAGTAGGCACAGGGTACCTGGGATCCTATGGGCACAACTGTGCGACTGTAAGCGCGGCGGTTGTGGGTACCACCCACTCAAGAGATGAAATATTAAATATAGTCATTTCCTCACTATGGTAACGAGGTTTTGCTTCGTTTGCCCGAGCGCGGTGCTGAGTTCCGCCACTCAACATACAATGCCTGAAGAATTCGATAGAGAGTAGGGAATGTAGTGTCATAATAAAGAACAGAGCGTCTTAAAACTAGGTTCCCAGGGTCCCTATGCCTAACCTGCTATGTGCGGATAATACAGCGTGAAGATACAAAAAAAAACTAAAAAGGCAAAACATCTGTTACAAATATAAAAATCCCACGTGACATTCAAATCTACAATCATCCCAATACAAAAGTAATACAATAATATTAAATAACCTTTATTCATATTATATTATTAAAATTATATATTATTATATAATAAGTGGAACCAGGATCGTCCCCACTTAGGGTTGATTTCCGGAGTGTAGAATCTTGTTTGGACTCCCCTTTCAAGGCCAAGGTCCAAGGTTACAATCAGGTTGCGAAAAATACAGCTTTTGATCGCAATACCGTGCTTTATTTCATATTGTTTATTATGTATATGTACTTATATGGATTAAGAATTTCTAAAGACCTATACTAATATTATAAAGTTGAATTTGTTTGGTTGAGCGCGCTAATCTCAGGAACTTCTGGTTCAAATTGAAAATTTATTTTTGTATTGGATAGTCCATTTATCGAAGATTATAAGTTATATTTATTAAGCTTCACACTGTATCCCACACATGCCGAAACGCGGCAGTTAGGAGTTCGATTTCCGAACGAGAGAATAAATTCATTTCATTAAAATCGGTCGATTTCCGAGCGAGAGAATAAATTCATTTCATTAAAATCGGTCGATTTCCGAACGAGAGAATAAATTCATTTCATTAAAATCGGTCTAGAAAGAAGACAAAGCAAGGCGTTAAGTTCCGCCACTCAACACAACAACAATATTTTGAAAACTAGGCGGCGCGGGAAAGGAATGCCTTAACACTAGTCACTAAGTTCCCTTCGCCTATATTGCTAAGCAAGATTTATCTTTTTTTCAGCTACACGCTGTATATCGCACATAGCAGAGTAAGCAGAGGGAACCTAGTGTCTTAACACTCAGTTTCCCAACTTTCCGCTGAATTTTCGGGGCATTGCGTGTTGAGTGGCGCAACTCATCGCCGCGGTTTTGCCTCGGTACCACAGTGAAGAAACGAAAATATTAATAAATAATTATACATTCCATCGAATGGGAATCAAAAACCGTCGCGATACAATCACACATTTATGCCCCCGGGCCACGACGACCTCAGCTAAGTATATTGTGACGCTTCAATTCAAATTCAAATCTACAACTATCAAGTCCACTCAGGCCTACAACTACTGCGCTACTGTAGTTTCAAGAGTCATATTATAATAATAATAGGTTAAGTCGTCCGTTAAATACGTGTTCAAGTGTTAACGATCATATTCAAACAAAATTAGGGGATTAAAATTTACATGGCGGTTACAATCAGTAGTAGCTATGTAGAATGATGTTATGATTTATTTTAATTATATTTATATTTTATCAGCTTCACGCTGGATCCCGCACACAGCAGGGTAAGAGGAATTTAAAGGCATTGCGTGTTGTAAAAATATATCCTAGTATTTATTAATTATTTCAAACTACCCACAAATTTAAATAAAAAAAATTTAAACGTATGTTAAGAAATTTATTTTCAACCACATACCATATTGAAAAAGAACAATATTTTTTAAAAACATATTACCGTATAAAAAATAATTAAAAAGAAATATTAAATTTACCATAGGATACCATTAAAAAAATCAACAAAATTTTCAAAAAACACACCTAGGAAGCTACATCCAAAAACAACAAGTACGTACACCACACATACAAACATCCAATACCCATACAACAAAATCCCGACCTCATTCCACAAAGAGCCTGCACCGAGAGGGGAGACAGCTGCCCACTAAATCCGTGAGGATAGAGAATAAAGGATATACTCAAGACACGTATAAAGGCGCACCTGGGCTTTATAGGACAAAAGGAGAATCCAGATACCTGGATATTGGGGGCTTACGATGGTTTTTTTTGCAAGACATGTTTAAATGTACCTACGTACTTATATTATATGGGTAATGGGTAATGATGAGGAGGAATTGTTGAGGCCGTCTCTGTAAACGCGATGGTTATGGGTTCGAGTAATACTCGGGGGTAGTTTTTTTTTCATATCCTCCGTTAGATCTTTTCTTTTAATTCTAAAATGTTTTAATTCAAAATTGGGCGGAAAGTGGGAAATGGAGTGCCTTAACACTAGGTTTCGCTTTGCCTAACATGCTATGTATGGGCGCAATACAGTGGAAAAGCTAAAAAAAAGAAAAAAATGTTAAGAAAACACTAAGTTGTCTTTGAATGTCTTATCCAGTATGCAAGAGATACTCGAAGCTAAAGCAATTATCGACGAATTTCTACGAACTGACGAATAAAAAGCTAGACAATACACGAATTTGAAAAAAAAGTTTATAAATGTAAACTAGTCCTTGCAATTCCATCTACAAAATTAACAAAAACAGCAAAAAAATTAAAACAAAAAACGTTAAAAATCACAATAAACAATTTAAATAATAATATCTGTAGCATCTGTAACTACTTCTGCGAGATATTGATCCGCAACAACCGGATCGTATGGGAAGTCTTTTGTCGTGCTCCTTTTGGTTCCCTTCGCCTTGCCCTACTTTTGAAGAGTTTTTAAGTTTTTAGCTAACGAGGGTCCGAGGAACGACCACGTGAACTCGTGTCTTTGAAAATCAATAATTGTTTTTTGATATATTAATAATGATTTTTTTACTTCACGCTGTATCCCGCATATAGAAGGATAGGTGAGGGAACCTGGTAACCTAGAGATAAGACAGTGCGTTCCCATTGTATCTCTTGCGTACTCTCCTTTATCACCTGTAACAGTCTATCTATCTACCAATCAGCTTATATACAGGATATACGCTAGCTAGTTCATTGATAGAAATACAAAACCCAAACAATCACAGACATGTATAACATGATATTCTTAATAAAATTATACTACTATTATACATTCACATATAACTGAATTACGAAATAAATGAAAAGAAATACGTTTGTCACCCTTTTCATTTATAAAAAAAATCATCCCTCACAAAAGCGATCGACCTTGACCCTGGAGTTTCGTGTACCCACCCTTTCCACGTGTTCTCTAACATAATAGATTCACACTTTAAATACAATTATTATTAATGTATTTCTATAGGTTTCATTTTGTTGGGTGCCGTCTTGAGTTTCTTTTGAATGGGTAGTTGAATTTGAATATAGTGATAATTAAATAACTTCTTTTGATGGTATTAGTTGTAAATTTGTATGTGCTTTATACTAGGTTTTTGTGGGGGTTATTTTTTTATAGTTCTTATTGATATATATACATATATGTATAAGTATGTAGGTATAAAACTGAATACAGTGTCACTTGAGAGTTAAAAATCATACAGAAGTCGGTCAAGTATAAGTTTACATCATGTACTCTTAAGATAATGATGTCAAACTTCACTCAATTACTTAGAAATTCACATTTAACCATCTATCTTTCGTAAACGTTTGAATGCATTTCGTTCTGCAAAAACTATTCTTCTCTGTCTAAGACTGTACGAGTTTTTAAGAACTCTGTCACACTTTAACTGTGTTACTTAGGAATAAATCATACACAAGTCATTACTATAATTTGATCAAAGTTAAATATAGGTAATATTATTTTAAGATTCAAATCCTTATAATTTATTATGAAATCTCCAGTATGTTTCATTTAAATTTATCGACAGTCATTACTCATTAGCCAACAGTAATCAATACTTTTAAAATAATATTAAATTAAAACCAAAATAACATAACCTAAAAATAAAACACCAGTCGAGTGTCACCACCATTTATTGAAATTTTACTAAAAAAATTGAATAAAAAATATTGTATTTCATCAACATGTTAGTTAGTAGTTGTATGTGTTTCAAATGATTCATATACAATTGTAGAAAACGTCCCATCACTGACAGCTAGTGATGTGCTCACTTGGTTGTGGTTTGGTTTATGATTCCTGGTTTACTGTTGGGTGTGTGTGTGTGTGTGGGACGGCGCTATGTGTTCAGTCTCACGCTGCCTTTATTTCTAATCTTCTTCTTCGCCGCTCTCCGATTCTAAAAAAGACGAGATATAAAAATTAGAAAATTGTCGGCGAGGTTACTTTATAGACAAAAAGATATGCTATCAATTTCATGAAATAAAGTAAAACTGGGAAAAAACATTAGGTTAACAAATTCAAATACATAAAAATTTTGGGAAATGGTGTTTTTTAAATGTTTTTTATATAATTATGAAGTAGGAAGGGAACGAATGTCTAAAAATAAAATAGTAACAAATGAATATTCTTATTACATGTATTGAAAACACTGTTGTTTTCGTGAACTTTTCTTGCTTATACAATCTTAGTTTGGATTATAATATGTAATCTCCTTTATCGTGTAAAATAGCAGGTTAGGCAGAGGGAAGAACCTAGTGTTTAGCCACTCTGTTCTCCATTTTCCGCTGAATTCTGGAGACATTGCACGTTGAGTGGCGGAACTCGACGCCGCAAATAAATTAACATCAACTAACATATTATAACAGCTAACAGTGGGTGTGTGTCATTACCTTCCTCAGCACTCTGCAACCACTCCACAAACTTCTTCATCTGGTCGAGGAACATGACCTTCCCCTTGCTGGAGTTGGGCTCGCGGTACCACTTGAGGATCACCTCCTCGGAGAGCACGTTCGTCTTGTACAACATCAGCACCAGCTTACTGAACGCGCGCATGAAGCTCATGTTCTCGTAGCAGTATTCTTGCACCTGTATACCAACATACAAAAGATGTGTAAAAATTTTATAAGGAAATGTATTAAAATTTATTTAGTTAGTCAACCTATATCAATATTTGGTTGCTTGAATTATGTCTCGGGTCGCGGAAAAGGATTTTTTAAAAAACTAAAGTATTAACTATCAACCCAACAACAAAACAGACAGAAAAATAATTAAAAATGTGAAAATACAAGGACTCAATCGTCACCTCTTCATACAAACCCTCTGATCATAACATATACATTTTTAATCTACGTAAAAATCCTGATAAAAACCTGTCTGTTAAAATCAAAGTTCTTATCAAATATTTTACTAGTTTTTTAAATATTATTAATAAATTACTTATAATAATTATTTTTTAATTATCTGTATCACAGTAAACACTATTGAATTCACACAAATGAATCCAAAACTGGGTTTACTATGAAATTATACTTTCGCACACTTCGACACCGACGCACGCATTGTACGTACGTTGGCTCTAATCGTGTGCCAAGTTTGTTGTTTGTGTAGTATACTTCTATATAAATATTATAAAACTGTAGTTTGTTTGTGTGAACGCGATAATCTCAGAAACTACTGGTTCAAATTGAAAAAATATTTTTCTTAGTAATACTTGAGTAAATTGCAAGTCCTTCTTTTATATACTAAAATTAATGATATTACTTTTATATATCTAGTCAGGCTCAAAATTTATTTACAATTGGTTCAACATATTGTTATAAGACTAACAAGGATCAAATAGCAGGTTCAAACCCTACTATCAACAAGCTAAAACACAAAAAATTATATCAAACTAACAACTATTATAGACTATTTAAAACTAAAACCGACTAACCTTAGTCAAAAGCGCGATCTCCGCTTTGGCAGACTGCGCGAAGGCGGCCAACAACGGCGTGTAATGTCTCAAATGCTTGGCCGCCTGCTCCGCCAACAGTTCCTCCTTTTTGTTCCACTCCCCGCGGGACATAACGCACTGCCATATCTTAAAAATAGGAAAAGATAGAAAAATCATTAATATTAAGTTATTTTTATTAATACTATAGGTAATTGGGTAAACAATCAGATTGCCATGTCGACAGCGTTAAACACTGGACCATAACCGCTTTGGAGAGAATGAAAGACTCAATCAGACCTAGCAGATATGGTCCTTGTGCTCAACTCCGACTCGTCATCAAGTTTCATCATTTAAATGTTTTTTTAAAGGGTTTACATCTTATATCAGAATAACACATAGGCAAAAAATTATGTAGTTTTGTATAATTTGAATATATTATTTTAACAAGTTTAAAGGATAAGTCGTACATAAGTTGTTAGTATACAAACATTGTTATAAAGTAACATTAAATACTAACAATGCCAACAACTTCATGGTCCGGTATAGCGTGTCTGGCAGCAGCGTCCTTGGTGTCGGCCACCAGGTCCCGGACGTTGCGGGCATCAGCGAGCTGTTCCAGGAGGGCGTGCGTGAGCTCCCGGCGCGCCTCTTGAGAAGCCTGCGCGCGGTGCAGGCGCAGTAGCTCCGCGAGGCCGCGCGCTGCGAAGGCAGAGGCGAGGGTTTCTTCTGTACGACGGTTGAGCGGAAGGAATTCTAGTAACCTGATGGAATTAAATATTTATATTAACATTATTTATTACTTTTACACTATATCGTTAGTAAAACTGAAGTGTTGAGTAATTCCATTCTTTGATTTCGAATGGTGGAATGACTGAAAAGAGCCTCAGTTCCAGTCCAGCTATATATTTTTTTTACATATTTACTATCAACTTAATAGTTAAAAACACGTTAAATATACTTATAATTAACATTTAGATACATGTAGCGACATTTATGACAACACTGCCCTGTGGCAGGGAGCCAGTACATGACGCGTCAGTCTACCCCATCCAAAGCAGGTAATTTTTATACAAATAAAAATCACAAAAAGAATGATGGGAAAATTTATTTACAAATATTTTATATAATAATTAAAAATAAATGCTTTTTTTAAAGTAATAAGTTTAATAGTGTGTAATATACACAATATATATTGGCTGGAGTGTAACACTCCAGCCAATATATATTGTGTATATCACATCCTCGAGTGTGGATCAAACCCGGTTGTCAAACAACTGGATCTGAAACTGAACTGAAACATGTGGATCAAACAACAGTCACAACCATGTGCCGCTGCGCTACGGACATTCATCATTTCTACAATATATCGTATATTTATAAAATGTCAATGTATACACACCTGCCCTCCAACTGTCCTCTCTTAAGGGCGGTGACGAGCGAAGTGACGCCCCTCTCCGCTTTCACCGTAGAGAATACCTCCAAAACGAATTCGAGTGCCAAATTATCTTTTAAAAGGTGTTCATTTACTAGCACTAGCAACACTGATGGCGGCACGCAGCCGTTGCCTGTATACAAAAACATAATATTTAAGGAAACTTCAAAAAAATCATAGTTATTAATTATATATTTTAGGTAATTTATTATATAATCAGATTGCCATGTCGACAGCGTTAAACACTGGACCGTAACCGCTTTGGAGAGAATGAAAGACTCAGTCAAACCTAGCTGATATGGTCCCTGTGTTAACTCCGACTCGTCATCAAGTTTCATCATTTTAAGTGAGCCTAAGTTTTTTTCATTTGTGTTGTAGACTCCTGTGTGTTTTTTTCCATAAGTGTCAACAAAAAATATTACACCACACGACCACACTCAATAGCACTGATATATTTATTATCCTTTATACTGCAAGTTCAAGATGAATTAAAGATGTCAATATGAGACATTGAGTATTGATTTGCGCAACCTAACACCGCTCGTCGATTTACTACATCTGAGAAACTCTCCTTGTGAGTGATCAAACCCACAACCATAGTTATTTAATACTCAAAAATACATACCTATCCATAGTGCGGTCATGCGGGCCAGCTTTAAACGTTGGTGTGGTTCAAAGCCCTTCAGGTACACTAGGACCTGAAATTGTTACAAATACATTAATAAGAAAACAAAAGCGTGAAGCTTAAAAATATACGCATAAATCTAAGTATATTAATGATTTTAATAGAAACTTTGTATACCTTTTTGTACACGAAAATTATGAAATTATGCACATTTGTTAAAGTTTATATAGAGAAAGAGTGCGGAAAGCTGGTTTTTTTTAATACATTAAAAAATTATAAAATATGGTACACACTGATATAAAGTGCGTAAACGTTTACAAGGAACACAATTTAATTATTCACTTTAATGGTTGCTTCCTTTGACAATTAAAAAAAAACTTTTGTTTCTCACATGTGAAGTTTATAAAAGTATTATAAATAAAATTAAGTTTATTTAAGTTGATAAGTTTACTATAATTAAAATAAATTTAAAATCGATAAGGAAAAACAAATAAAAAAAAATTGCTTACTTTTTTCATTTCCTCTTCAAACATCTTCTCGAGATATTTGTAACGTCGCATTAACTTCACGAATACCTGTAAAAATATTAAAATATATTAATACACTGTGGAAAGACACGACAAATAAACTTTTTATTCTAAAATAATCAGCATTTAAAACGAACGAGAATGTGTTTATCCACATAATATATTTCAGGACTCTAGCCATGTTTTTCATCATTTAAAAAAATGTATTTAAAGTGATTTGTCATAATTTCTAATACAATTATTAATAAAACCTAGTGTTAAGACACTACGTCCATTTCACACCGCCCAATTTTCAATCCATTCCATTAAAATTATTTATAAGCCCTAGTAACTATAAAAAATATATACAATTTTATTAAAAACTATTGTTTAAAAAAAACAAAAAATAACAAACCTGTTCAAAGTTACGCATAGTTTCCATATCCTCGCTCGCGTTGAATATACAAGTGTTGGTCTTGGGGGTCTCCCCGTCCATCGACACGGAGCCGCCGGGAACTACCGAACCATAGACTAAAATTAGCTTTTTGTTCTTTTCTTTTATAGAAATAGATAAAGATTTAGTGGTAATCAGATAAACAACGAACGAAAATGTTAATCGACATGATATGTTCAGGACTCTAGCCAATTTTATCATCATGTAAATAAAATATATATATGTTGTATATATATAAAATAACTTTGCGGCACAAAAAATAGTCAAAAACAATTCTGATGTGGGAATCAAAACACCCTATCAGTGTGCCACCATACCGTGCTTTACCAAAACAACCAAACAATAATAATATACCAAATATTTACTATAACAAATTAAATTTAATTTGGTATATTTCAACTGCAAAGGTCACTGCTAGCCTGTCAGTTATATAACTCTCTTTACTCCTACAGTTGGCCCACTGCCACCCAACTTGTACAAACAAACATGTCACGACCATTCCCAAAGCGGATATTAAATAACGATTTTTTGGGATGTTTCTGTTATTTTGTGTGTAGGAAATAGATTTTAATTCTGAAACTCACGCAACAGCCCCCCTGCAATGAGCACGTCGAATATGACCTCGCCATAGCGCCTGTAGTCGAGCTTGGAGCCGGCCGCGTCTAGATACTTGTAGGCTGCGTCCAGGTCGCCGCCGGCGCGCTCCAGCCCGCCCACGAGGGCGTCGCGGAACCCGTTCGGGTCGTACTTCTCTTTCTCATCTGGAGACCAAACAAACAATATTTGTTATTATTACCGATTCAATAATTTTATAGTATGGAGGACAAGGCGTAGCCGTCCTACAGTTACGTTTTCAGAGCTTTTCCCAACAATCCGCCTTAATTCAAGCAGTGAGGGAAAGGCAAAGCTGCGAATTGTCTTAGAGTAAGAAAAAGTTTTAAGTTTTTTGTGTAGTAAATTTCAATATCATCTAAAAACGTAAAATGATACTTTAAAATTATTATAACTTAACAAAACAAGTCGCTTCAACAAGGTAAACTTGTTTAATATATATTTTTTTTCATTTCCAAGTAAAGAGTACTAAGGCAAAATAAAACTGTCACTATCAGTTACGTAACAAATAAACGTAGGATGATGACACCGCGCCAAAAGGCTAAGGTTGTCACGGTTTTTAAATGGCAAAGGTCATTATTTAAAATGCCCAAGTTTACAGTTCGAATTATAGAACATCCGACTTAAAAATATTCGTTAAATATATTTTTTAGGTTATATTTTTAAAATTCAATTCAATTAATAGATTTTTAAAGTAATTAAAAATCTATTTAACGACCTTTTCAAGTATGTAATACTACAATTCTTTACACATTATTTTAAAAAATTAAGGTCCTAGAAGTACTTTATATTGAACTATCCCGTTCCCGTTGGAATTTCAAAAAAGTATCTCGATTGCCCTTTTTTATAAGCCACTCTCAACTCTGAGATCGATCTTGAGAGTGGTGTATACAGACCTAAGCGTTCCTATTTCTTAAGAAACTTACATTCCAAATCTCAGCGTTCTACGCCGACTTCCGCCTGTGTTTTCTATCATTCATTGAACAACAGTTTTAAATATATTGATGTAATATGTATAAACTAGAAAATGTAGTGTTTATTAATAAATAACAATAAAATTATCTTAAGTAAAAATATAGTAAACGGATGTGAAAACAAAAAAAACCGAATGTCAATTCGGTCAAGTGAATAGAATAATTGCAAAACCACCATACGGCCGCCATGTGGTGTGGGACGCAGCGTATGAGTTAGTCTCGCTTTGCAGTATGTCGAGGGGCTTCTGCCATTGGGGTCAAATACTCTTGTATGTAACCGAATTTACTCTCTTTGATAGCATCTTAAATAACGATTAACTTGTTCATGTTTGAAATGTATATTTTAAAATTATTATATTTAATAAAATTAATCGTATAATAAAATTTCCACACATTTTCTATAAAAAAACAATAGCAGTAGTTAACAAGGTACTTGATGAAACGAAAGGTCCAAAACATTTTGGGCTATTTATTTTGTCAAATATTCAAATATTTACGTGACACTAGATAAGGAAATCCGATCACTACATTTATTTTTTACACAGTATCCTGGACACGGCAGCTTAGGATACTGGTGTTAAGACATCCAGATCCGTACTTTACGCCGGCTCTGGCCTCGGAATTACAGGAAGTAAGTCATATATCACTGAAACCCTCTTTTATCTTTAAGTGCCACTTCTAACAAACATACAACTTTTTTCAAAAATCTGTAAATATGTGTGCATCGATATATTTAAACTTCAAAGTGGAGTTATTAATTCAGAAGTTAAATAATTAGAGAATTATTTATTAAAATGTATTTAATATACATGTTTTATGAAAATAATATTATACAATCTAATTGCATACAAACTCGACTATTGTGTCTCTTTCAGAACATAATAAGATAGAGCGAGATGCGACTATGTTAGAATCGATGTAACTGACATTACATACAGAAAATAAAAAAATCTGCTTCACGCTGTATCCCGCACACAGCAGGTTAAGACACTCAGTTCCCCAGAGTTGACGGATCTTAACGGCGTGCTTTGCCTATATGAAAATATTAAATATTTAATTTCCTTGACTGGGAATCAAACGCACAACCTGTCGCGTTTACAATAGCACGCCCCAACGCCACGAGCCACAACTGTCCTCAAAAATCATATAACTGCTTATTTTACCTTTTTCACTCTTTAATCAAACGCGAGGGTCAAAGTACATATGATTGTTACCAAGTGTCTCGTTACAACGCGACCTTATTTTAAAATGGCAATAGCAAGTTTATAAAATATGTAAAAATATTCTTCAATATCTTTTTATTTAAATGTCGTCCATATTTCTTTCTTTATGTATTAAATTAGCCATTGGAATGTCGAACTTATGAAAAATACTTGTGTAGAAATATTACAATATTTTTTCAGTTAGGGTTATAAAAATGGCGCGTAAAATAGTGTTGTACATATTTTTTATTCATGTTTAAAAGTAAGGCATAGCAGTAAGAACACAGATTATACAGCCTTTTGACAGTATACTGGGTAGAAATAATAAATATTTCTTATTTAAAGCAGTTATTAGAAACATTATCATTTTATTTTAATGCAAACAAAATTATTTTGTAAGAAAATTACAAAACAAACTAGAAATACTGTTATCATTGGACTCAATAAGGAAGTGATAATGAAAAGTGGATTCAATGTCACAAGCAAAACTTTATTGAAGTGATACTACTACAAATATAGGTTTATTTAGTTTTTATATTATAAAATACTTATTTTATTACTTACTAATTATTTTACTTATTTAATTACTTTTTCTTTTTTATTATGTTCCTTTTTAGAACAGTAAAATATTTTTTATCTACATATTTGTTTAATTAATATTGTCAATGTCAAGTTTTATTCCTACATAAATAATTAGTTAATTAGTTATATATGTTTTTAGGATAGATTTTTTAGTAAATTATGTATTTAAGAATTTCTACATACCATCCCCTTACAACAAAAGTCGTATCACTGTATTAATATTTCAACCTAGTGTTAGACACGGACAATTTTTTTAGCTTCAGACTATATCTCACAGATAGAAGGCAGAAGTAAATTAGGAACCTAGTGTCAAGACACTCCATTCCATTAAAACACCTCCATTTATTCCTCCACTTTGCTTAGTTTGGATTATGTGGGAAATGAAAATAATTAAATATAATAATTTCTCCGATTGGGATTGAACACATAACTTCTCATTTACAGTGAAGCCACAAAGTTAAGCAATATGTTTTGAATTACCAGACCTTTGGAATAATTGAACTAGATAACAAAATTACTATTATTACTAACAATATTATAATGTGGCTAGTAGCAAGTTTATTTTTATAACTTAATATTACTCCTTAAATGGCTGCAAATTGATGGCTATAAGTTTTGAAAACAAATAAGGAAAACAACATTAACTTAATTTTAGGTCAATGCTTAAGGAAAACTAAATATTAGACAAAGGCCAGATACCGCAGTGGCTAAGTTTTTACTTATACTAATACCCTATAACACAAATATAAAATTGTTTTATTATATTACACTACCCTCAAGAGATGAATTAAAAATATGAAATGACATTGATGAAAAAGAATTAAAGACATTTTAAATATATGCATATGATATAGATATCTATGATAATATGAATCTATAAATAAATAAAAATTCATAAATACATACCTTGACAACTATACTTTATAAAAAAATAAACTAGATTTTTCTAAAACAACATTAAATACAATGCTTTAAATTTATAAGTTTTTAATAAATTACTGTTAAAATGTTTAGTAAACATTAGATGTATATGGCAAAACGAATTTTAACAGCTTTATATATAAAATATACACATTTGAAATAATAATTGAACAATCAATACAAAAGTTTCATTGTTATAAACCACATGGCGAAATTTGGAGTGCTTTCCAATGAACAATACAATTGAAGTACTTAGTGAGAGCATGACCTACTTTATACGAATTACTGCCTTTTAAGGAGGTTAATTCCACCTAAATAACGGCCTTCGCCAATTATTAATGCTAAGTCGACAAAAGAATATATGAATAGTTTTTAATTGTAATATATGTAAAAACAAGGGAAAATTTAAGTTAAAGATGTTTCAACATATAAAATTTTGAGAATAATGAGTAGACAAGTTGAGTCAAACGATTTCTCGGTTGTTTTATTAGTAATTTAGAGATTTCTACTAAAGTTTGAAAGGGTGACAATATTATAGAAATTCATTTAGAACTTACCTCTTTTTCTGGTCTTGATCCGTTGACCCGATAATACTGGTTTTTCTACCTTCTGACTCATACAATATATTGCTGAAACAAACACACGTGGCAATTAGGATAACGCTGGCTAGTGGCTAGGGGTCCGTTAGGTGTAACGTCGGGGTCATCGCCCGCTGTACTTTATAACTTAACACACTTGTATTTATAACAATCTATACAGAATTAAGAATACATCTACTTACTAAATAAACTAGCTAACCGCCAAAAGACAGAACCGTACTAAATTCCGTAAAACTTTACAATGGTTATGACTCAGCAAGGACTATGCGAATATCGCGTGATTCTAGTAAATTCAACACGAGAAGGATAATCGAAGCGAATAAACTTTAGCTATAGTTGTGTGATTGTGCACTGATACTCACATAGTTACAGGTTATGTAGGAGCCTTTTACTCCTTTTGCGAGTTCTCTCGGACTGCGCCTGTTCAGAAAAGAAAGAAACGCTGCTACGGTCTCTATTCCGTCGGGGCTAGAGACAACGTGTATGGAGTCGCCGGATATCCGGTTGTGTGGATCGCAAATATCGATTTGTTTAGCTTGCGTCAATTTTATAATGATTTTGTTGATGTTTTTATTTTTTGCGTAATTTATACAATAAATATGCAAATAATAGTTAAAACACAATAATATGGAAAATTGTATAGCTCTCTAAATAAAAGCGATAATACTATATCGATTGTACGTAAGAGAAAAATATTACACTCAGTATTGGAATGTATTATTAACTTGGATAATATAATTTTATTTTAGATGGCCGACACAATAATTTAATAAATTTAGGAAGACCTTTCAAGAAAATCTTGATTTGAAAGGAAATTATATGACTAAAAATGGCAGTATTTAATATTCATAGACAACCTTTTTCCTTTTTTTTCCCATGAATTTAGAAATATTATGCCATACTTAATAATTTTTAAGTAAAAATCTAACCATCATTTTAATAATGTAAATAAATATTTTTTTATTATTATTTCACTAATATTTACTTAAAATTTTATTTATTCATCGAAGTAGTGTTTTTAATTAATATAACTTCTGTTCCTGTTACATTCTGAATTTCTGACAAATGTCAATCGTTAATCGAAATATTTTAAGGTTATGTTTATTAATTACATAAAATAGTAACTATTATGAATACGAGTGGAATTAGAAATAAAGAATAGAAAATTTATATATCTTATCAGCAAATAAAACATCTCAAACTAAAAAAGAACAATATGGCTAATTCCATACTAACTAAAGTGAGTGTATTAATTATTGTACATTTTAAGGTTTAAAGTAAGGAAGGGAAGGAATACTTATTTATATTTCTACAAATATACATGAAATATAGATAAAAACAATAAACATATTTTTTCCATCTTCACGTTTTTTCCCGTTTAACAGGGTAGACAGAGAAAACCAAGAGAAAAACACACTCCATTTCTGTTTAGTTTTCGAGACATTGATTGTCGGATTTGACGGAACTTAACACTGCTCTTTGTTGATTAGGCGGGTACATGACAAATAATTTAAACATAGTCACTCCAAATAAATAATATTTTTTAGTAAATCATTTTAGATCCATCTTCGAGGATTTAAAATGATTTACTAAAAACCATTATTTATTACAAATTAAAATTCAATATTTCAGATTGGCCCTATATGGAAATTACCATGTGCAATCCAACCTTCACGTACAACAACAACCAAGCATTACAACCCAAAGTTCAAGAAGGCTCGTGCTCAAAAATTCATGAGGATAGATCTTCCTGATATGAACGAAGATGAAAATATGAGTCAAGAGAAAATGAGGCAAAAAATGAAAGAAAGGGGCATCATGCCTCCCCGACCATGGATGGAGCGACCATTCTATATATCATCTACAGGTTTAAATTTGTTAATTATTTATTTTTCTTGTTGTTAATCCCTAGTGCCCTATCTCACTTAAATCAAAAGAATAATCTTGCTCTAACTTGATAGATTTTTGAATTTTAAATTTTTTTACACATGCACATACGAGGTGTGTTCAAAAAGTAAGGTGACTTTGTATTTTTAAGAAAAAATATTTATTTATTTATCAATATTTATGTTGTCCTGTTCAAAGTAATCCCCCTCAGATACAATACACTTATGCCAACGGTTTTTCCAATCGTCAAAGCACTTCTCATAAGCACTTTTCGGTATAGCCTTGAGCTCTTCCAGCGATGCAGTCTTTATCTCTTCAATCGTTGCAAATCTCCGTCCTTTCATAGGTCTCTTTAGTTTTGGGAACAAGAAAAAGTCACAAGAAAAAGTTATGACCCTTTTGAGTAAATCTGGGTCGTCGTTGACGTCATTCAACAGTTCTTGAGCGATGCTCATGCGACGGTTCTTTTGGTCAAAATTTAGCAATTTCGGAACAAACTTCGCTGACACACGTCTCATGCCCAAAACGTTAGAAAAAGTTTCATGGCACGAGCCAAGCGATATACCAACATCCTCAGCAACTTCTCTGATAGTGATTCGACGATTTTCCAGAACAATTTTCTTCACTGCTTGAACGTTTTCATCAGTTGTTGACGTGCTTGGGCGTCCAGAGCGAGGCTCGTCATTGGCATCTTCCCGGCCATCTTGGAAGAGTTTGTACCACTTGTAAACATTTTTTTTACTCAGAACAGTTTCACCGTATGCCACTGTCAACATTTTAAGTGTTTCGGAGCACTTTATTTTATTTTTTACACAAAATTTGATGCAAATCCTTTGATCCATATTTTACGATAGCAAGAAATCGCCGAGCACGCAAAACACTTATAACCTTTACGCCTCTCCCAACCAAACAAAAAATGCTATACACTTGAAACTTGGTACAGATGTTCGGGAAGAGTGTACCAACATAACAAAATAAAAAAATCGATAATCGAAAGTACGTTGCCCGCCAAATTTGAAAAGTCACCTTACTTTTTGAACACACCTCGTATATTCAACGATGATGATTTTCGATGTTTCTTTTTTATTGAAGTGTATCCTACGCTTCAAGCGTAGTTTATAAAATTTGGTTAGGATCTGATTATGGGATCGATTCGGTCGGTTGAAATTTAAGAAGACGTTCTTTTGTTAAAAAATAAAATTATCCAAACATAAAATTTGTAAAACGACGAAAAACTACCAGTAATAATCAACGCATAAATCAACTAAGCACACTGTAATCACTAGTACACAGAACCATCTCTCGTACTTAGCATTTAGCGGAACTCATCTACATACAATTAATCATTTATCAGAATTCCCTTATCGCACCATCTCTTTATCGATATCACGAAATTATTTAAATTGCCGCACTGGTTAAATAGCCGGGCGGTGTAGTGAGGGGGTGAGGTCTGATGCGCCGATTTCTCCGAATAAGATTAATAAATGCAGGCGGGGCGGGTGACTGCGGCTAATGACACGACGGTGCAGATATTTTTTATCGCGAATTTAAAACAAACTGGTTGCGGTAGCTGCCCCGTCCCGCGGCGTGCCTGCGTCAGCGTGTCCGCGGCGCGCGGGCACACGTTGTCACACCTACTTAGTGTTTTTGTTACGTAAATAGGTTACTTGCTAGCTCGTCACGACAGACGGGGGTTTTCTTGCATGTCTATTTGGTTTAAGTGATTTAAGTACTTTTTAATTTTGCAAATAAAAACTACAGTCGTATAATAACTTAAAAAATATGCCTTCGATACACGGCATTTTCTGTGAGAGCTCTGAAAATTAATAGCACTTTATAATATCTTGGTTACTCACAAGGTGCAGTAACTATAAGTTAATCAGAATATGCAGTTAGATTTCGAATAACAGCATAGACTTGTTAGTGGGAAATCAAAGTTCTGTCAGAGAAAATGCAAAAAGATTTCAAATGCGTATTCAAGCTGAACTAGTTAGGGTTAACGGTGCTGTCTTGTACCAAGAGACACGTTTTAGGATTATGAGAAAGTGCATTTGATTGGAGGTTCTAATGAAATTGTATTTTTAAATATATTTTGCATACTTTTCTTTATTCTATTTAAGGTAACTTAGCCGAAGGAAGAGGTTTCTCCATATATTGCCGTGTTATCTTATTACCAGAGCACGGAAATGAAAATAATTCATTTCTCGTAGTTGGAATGGAACCCACGTCCATACCGTTTACTTTATTCTAAATATTAATTTCACTCTGTATCCCACATTCAGCAGGGTTGGCAGAGGGACTCTAGTGTCAAGACACTCCGTTCCCCACTTTCTGCCAAATTCTGGAGACTTTCTGCCAAGTTGTGTACTGTGTGGCAGAAATAAACGCCACGCTTTTCTTCGGCACCAGAGGGAAGAAATGGAAATATAAATTTAAAACTTTATTCTATGGAATTAAAACAATAAGATTTAGAAGTGCAATTCTAAACAACATTTATAGCAGCACTCCATAGTTATTATAATTATCGTGGTTCTGTAATATTATATTGTTATTGTATCCTCAGCTCTAATCATCATAAAATATATTTATGCCTTATTGTAGAGAAAGTGATTAATTAATCTTTAGATTTTCTTGTTTCTTTGCAATAGGTAGCTTTTATTCCTCGTACTTTCAATACATATTTCAACAAATCAATATATTTCAATAAGATAGAGTATTGAATGTATTTAGAAAGTAAATGATGATATTTAAAATAATATAATACGTGCAAAGGAATAGTAGAACACTGTCGCAAAGCGCGGGTGACGAGGGCGGGTCAAGCGTCAAGTGCGCTACATCTAAGACTTGCATGTGCAATGTGTATTGTGCATGCATTGTGTAGAAACACGGAAGAAAACGTCGTAAACTAGGTATTGCAGTTATGTGGTTTGGACTTTGGTTCTTGTTTCAAAAGTTATAAAACATGTAGATAATATGTTTTGAGGCCTGTCTCGGCCCAGGGACATAAGAGTGCGACTGGAAACTCAACAGGTGTTGGGTTCGATTTTTACTCTTGAAATGAAAATATAAATGAAATATTGTATATAGAGTTTTGTCACTCAGCACGCAATGTCTCCAGAATTTGGCGAACAGTGGAGAGTGGAGTATTTTAAACTAGGCTCCCTCTGCCTACCTCGGTACATGTGGAATACAGTGTGAAGCTGTACAGTTTTAATTGTCATTTGGTTATTATGTAAAGTTGAAAATAATAGGTAATTAATTAAATAACATGAAATTTAAAAAGGATTTATTTTTCCAGAGATAGCGTATAACGTTTATTTAAGATATATTGTTAATTACAAGTAGTACTTAAAAAGTAGAGTGTTGCAATATGAAATGCATGAAGTGGCAAGGGGAGTCATTAAAATGAGTGAATCTTCAAGCATATATTATAAAAATTAGAAAGTAAAGGATATGAAAATTTCATTTAATTTGTAGAATATTTTTTCAATGAAAACCAAGCTCGTTGATGTCTTTTGTATAGATCACTACTAGAACACATTTTGTACTCTTGCGTCGCGTCGATAGCATAGTCCTATAGTATAAAGTACTTAAAATTTTCCTATATTATTATTATTCTTATATATTTTTTATTTGTTTAAATAAGCCTAATTTTTTAAGTACTTTTACTTTTATAGAATAAAGATATAACAACTAGCAAAATTCGGTATAAAAATATCTTTAAATGAAACTTATATCTACTATTTGTTATTAAATATAATCTAATATCTAAAAATTATAACTAAAGGTTTTTGTGTATTATTTATGTTTTCAGAATATTTCACCATCCATGCCAAAATTTCAGTTAATTTACAAACAATTTCCGTCCGTCTGCGGCCGAGTGCCATGACAGCGGCGATATCGACGGGAGACAATAAATCCGGTTCTGCAGCCGCTGCAATTAAACTAGTGTCGCGACGGGTTCGCGACCGTGCGAAAGTGAAGCTGATAGGGGACCGCGGGGGCAGGCGACGCGGCGCGGGGGGAGGGGGAGTGCGAGAGAGAGCCGCTGCGGGAAAGAGAGGGAACAGGTTTGTGTACTTCGACGTTGAAGTATAGATCGGCAGTCCGCGCGCAGCCGCCGGCGTAGACGCACGCTGGCCGAGCTATGTCGTAGGCCCCATGGTGTACCCCGAGGCGTCCCGCTGGGGAGCGCCCGACTCGCTAGCGCCCCTCTACGATGACGTCTACCGAGGTCAGCATTGCAAGTACCGCGAATTGCATCCTTTGTTCTAAACCTTTATTGTGTCTGTCACTAATGTTATATTATTTCTCATGTATAAAAAGCTCACTGTTTCGAAAGCTCTTCTAGACACTAATATTTTCCATCTTATTTGTTTTTGTTTACTTATTAACATCTTATTATTGAATCGTATTATAACACAATAATATAATCTTACGTTTTTATTAATGCTCAAATTTCTAAATATACATTTAATCATATAAATCGGCTTAAATCTTTTAATTTAGTCTTCACCAGAGACAACTTCACGAGCTCCGTTCTCATCTCTATACTAAATATATTATTAACAAAGTAACATTCAATTTGGTTTCGGCCATTACTAACAAATGGTTAAACGATATGTAATAACGGTTTAGTAATTTGCACAGGTTGACCGATTACGCAGGTTAAGTGGCGTTAACTGAGGTCAGTTACTCGATGGGTGACCGTTAATGTTGATGGCTATTGATCACCCCGCGTCATCGGTTCCGGTTATAGAAAGCTCGAATGTGAACTAGATTAGTAAAGAGATTACCAAAGTTTCGACAGTACGCTTGAAACGAGTCAATTGGTCTTTAAAAAATAGATGTGAATGCGTACAAGCTTACGAGTCTATGTTTAATTTTTTTAACTTGTGTATGGTATAAGTGGTTTATCAATGTTATAGTTTGTAAATTATTTATTTAATTTTTTATCTTAAAATTGTACTTGAGGAATTTTGAATAGTTATATTTTATTCAATTCAGGGTATAAAGCTCTAACATAGAAAAGCTCTTATGTTATGAGTTTTATATTAACTAGACTTACAATCATCAGAGGATATCATTATATCAAAGCACTTATCATTATTTTTTGATTTCAATGATAACATTCATTATATGCTTAATAAGTACATGTCGACGCAAGAAAGCGATTTTGTCGTATGACTAAGGAAGGCTCCTTATAGATTAATTTGATAAATTAGTATGTTTGTAAACAAAACTTCAAATCTGCAACTTTTAATCTATCAACTTAGTTATGTCTCAAAGTTAATACTTGTCACTTGTCTCGATCTCAATCTGAATTTCTAAATAATTTTAATTATTTGAAAGTTGAGATATAGAAAGAATTATTATGTTTAATTGTTTGCATTTGGAAACCCCCGCATACCATAAAAAAAGTAAAGCTGATCTTTTATATTTTACTCTTATACTGTTTTTGCAACAACATCCAGTGAAAATGTTAATAATGCACAAATAATTACCTATATAAAACGCTCCGCGGTAAAGTCCAGGATGTGAGTCCCGAGCTGCCATTAATAAAATATTACATTAATTAATAATTAAGTTTATTATACGGTATTATGGCACATTTTACCGCAAAGGTTTGGTGTTTGACAATTCCCGTTTTCATAAAGTTCGAATTGTGTGCACGCGGTATTAATGAAATATTGGTGGTTGATGAAAATTTAATAACGCAGCTTAGTTAGGTAGCTTATTGTTGTGTGCATATTGTAAATTTTGATACGATTTTTTTAAATTAAACTAGATTCTCGTTTATATGAAATATTTTACTAAATTTACTAAATACCTACTAAATTATTTACTATATTTAGTAATTATGTATGAGTAATGAAATTAATTAAAATATAACGATTCTCCCGATTGGGATTCAAACCCAAAACTGTCGTCTTTATAATCGCTATTCTACTGCGCTACCACACCTAAAATTAGATATCAATGATTATACTACATCCTCATTACAAAGACTGCATAAGGCTTTCGTTTAGTTCGCGTGCTCTGCAAATTCTAAGTTAAACGCTGTAAACTTGTTTAAATAATGCATTTGAGCTTTAAAGCTTATTCAGATAATTTCCTCAGAAACGAACTAACTAACAACATTGTAGTGTACTTTAATATTTCAAACCTATTCGCTTTATTTATTTAAAATGAAACTAGTATCTATGTATAATTAATAACGTAAAATTATTTTCTTTTATTTTATGTCTGTCTCTGTCTCTCTCACTCTCTGTCGAAAATGAGTAACGGAGTGTCTTAGCCATAATATATTTTAATTATTTTTAGAATACGTACAAAATTTTATGAAAAGACATTTAGTTCTATCATTTTGAAGTAAGGGTTATGGGGTGGCAAATCTGCGTTCGTATCGGGGAACATAAATAACTAACACTAGCATGCTTACGGTTTTGTTTTGTAACGTTCTAACTACATCACGCTTGTGCTACATACATAGAAGTAATTGAAATTTTGTTAGACTTAAGATGGAATATATTACAAGTTTGTATAAAATATGGCTGTGAGTTCTTCATATTGCAAAGGAAAATATAATTATAAATTATTAGAATATTTTCTCTATATAATTTAACGTTTTTTTTATTTCTAAATGTTAATAGCATATTATTATAGAACAGATAATACTTTTAATTATTTATGTACCATTATGTATCATTAACATTTAATTTGCTTACTGAAATATACTCTTGCTCTCTTAGATATCGCTTTTATTGAAAGTACTAAACTATTAATGCTTCTCAGCGTACTAACCGTGGTTCCAGGTATCGGCAGAATAATGTTTATGTAACGACGTAGTACTTAAATATGCTAATATTAATTTCATTTCAAATACCGTGTTAAATACATTTTCACTTGTAATTTCCGTATTCGATAATTATAATTCTATGGACATAACTATTGAAACAAATGGATAAATATATATAAATTTATAATATATATGTATAATACTAAAATCACACAGGCAATCCGTTTCAGCCCCAATAAAATTAAGTTTTACAGAAAATTAAGAGAAAGCCCTTCACGAACTTAATGTCTAATAAAGTTTAAGTGGTTTGCCCATTTTAATATTAATTGAGCTTTGAAGTTTGTATTATGATTTTATTACCCTTTCAATCCATGTGAAATGATGTGCGAGTTCACATTTGCATATTGTGGGTGAACCTCAATTAGTTGTAATACGCTCGCTTTCTACGTTTATGGACTATAATTACACATAAAAATATATTTAGATATATTAAATTACTATGCTTCCACTCAAAACTGGTCATTTCTTGCCTCTTGTTTATGAAGTGTTAGTAGTTTATATGTACCTAATACCTGGTTACCAGAGTTAATACCAGAGAAAATGAAAATGTTAAATATTTCATTCACCAAGAGGGAATTGAACTCGCAAACATCGCATTTACTCGCAGTCACTCGCTTGTGCATCTGCGCCTTTCAGCTTATATTTTCGTGTCAGCTTAGTTTACAAGATGCGTAGCGAAGCCCAATGTCTAAAATTGAGTAAATACTATAGAAAATGCGTTAATAATTAAGTTATTAATTCGGCTTATTGTAAAAAGTCCAGGATACAAACAAGTATCAACTGGAATCATGAAGTGTATTATTAAATGACTATCCTCGATCTGCGGACAGCGACATAAGGACAGATTTATGTGACAAAATAAATAGATAATCCGTTATTCCATGGCACAGTCAGCTTTCTTAACGTAGAGAAGGATTTATCTTTATCCGTTTTGTTGTTTAGAGTTTTTAATCATCTTGTCAATATTTTGTACATATGAGCAAATTATAGCAGGATAAGCAAAGGGAACCTAGCCTTCTCCTCTATCTTCTCTTCTTTTATCACATTATTTTACTCTACAAAGAGTACAATACACAAGACAGCTATTAAGATCGAAGGAAAACCTCTTTCATACAAATAACACACTAACTGTGAACCTATAATTAGAATCATATTTGCGCAAATGTCGTTAAAAGAATATATTTAGTTAGATTAGTTTTCTATATAGGTATATTTTATGATTTAATTTAATCATTTAAGATTTTATTCTCCATAAAAAACAGTATTCTCAATATATGGATCTCACAGGCCCATATAGGTCTACGAATTCTACAAATCGGCCACTTCTCGGTGACCTCCGCCACTGAGTCGCTCAGTACCTTTCGTATTAATGACAAAATGAATGTAGATAGCAATGGTTGTGTCTCTGGGTTCAAAACACGTGAGTATTTAACTTTCTAAACGGGACCTGGGTCTGTCAGACCCGACGTCCATGTTTTCCATACATAATGATTTCAAAACCCCATATATTTTTATAATATTACAAAATATACTTTAATATTTTAATTGTATTATTTGTATTCAAATGTTTTATTGTTATATATCATATATTATTTTGCATTATTTGTTATATATTTTAGTAATATAAATATTATTTACGTAAAAAAGATTAAATTTTTTTAGTTTTTATGATAAAATGGAAAAAAATGATTGACTAAGCACGTCAGGGACAAATATATCGGTACTTTATAATCAACATCAAACAAAAGAATTGGACGACGTCATTTTATAAAGAAAATAGCACTTTATCAAATAAAAAGACGCGTTTCGTATACTAAACTACTCTAAGAATTGAGAATGACTTTGACTCGCGTTTCGCGATCTGATCTATCATTTATTGAACATGAAGCTAAAAAATAGTTTGGGTTCTTGAAAAACATGTATACTTTGCCCCCATAAGATATATAGAAAGACAACACATACTTATGTTGACTGCAATCGTCCTGTTAGCCAACAATGTTGAAAGCCATTGTGTATCGATGTTCAATTGTACCTTATCTTGAGGTGTTGTCAAAATTTTTATTTTATACCATAAGATTGTTACTTCTTTATTTTTTTAATTGTTAGACTTTATATTTTGTTAAAACAATATTTATTTTATTATCTGTCTTTTTTTATAGTATTATTTTCTTAAGAGTCATCCCATGTGGCCAAAGACTGAAATTGTGACTTTAAGTTACTTAAATCGTTGTGATGCGTAAAGTTTAATAAAAAGCGATTTTATTTATATTGATTTTGTTTGATTAGAGGCTATTCATGTAAACTAAAACATAAAATTCTCTTCTTCCTTTAAAAAACAGACGGAATATGACCAATAAATACACTGGTCTGACAGACCCGACGTCCATATTTGTGTTATAAAAAAACCACG
This sequence comes from Heliconius melpomene melpomene, assembly GCA_000313835.2. Lineage (NCBI taxonomy): Eukaryota > Metazoa > Arthropoda > Insecta > Lepidoptera > Nymphalidae > Heliconius > Heliconius melpomene. The sequence goes on along the minus strand of HE672043.1, from coordinate 85,074 downwards.
TCCATAGTTAAAGGTTAAGGCAGGTCCATAAAGTAATGCGGTTCCAAGCCCATACATTTGAGGCTAAGTACCCATTCCTGCAGGCTGTAACCATTCTTCATCAGCACCCCGTTAATTCCTACAGGCATATAATTAAATTACGCTCAAGTCGTCGCTAATGTCTTGTATTTGTAAACAGTCAGCTCTATACGTTGTTTCTGGAGGCTATTTTTAGACGAACCGTGTGAGTCATACTACACCTGTATTATATTCTGTATGGCTGTATGGCTTTGTAGGTAAAGTTGTCTGGAGTTACTTGGAGATCTTCATAAATAGAATTGATCGGATTTAAAATTGTTGTATTGTAACTTACATAAGCGGTAAATTTTTAATGTGAATGTTATTTACTTTTTTAGAGGCTAGTCAGCACAATGTGCAAGGGCACACGCGTGGAGTCGCAAACGCGAGGTTACGGGTTCGATTCCTACTGTAGGAAATTAAATATGTAATATTTTCATTACTTCGCTCTGGCAAAGCGCGGCGTTGAGTTCCACCACTCAACAAGCACTACCTCCAGAATTCAGTGGAAAGTGAGAAACGGAAGTATTTTAACACTGGGTCCCCAAGTTCCCTATGCCTGTGCCGTGCTATTCTCGGGATGCAGTGTGAAGATGTAAAAAAAAAACTTCTTTAATCACGGCGGGAAGCGAAAAACAGAGTATCTTGACACTAAGTTCTATCTACTAATTCTTCTATCCAAGATAAACCTTAAAACTCCTATTTCGGAGTCAAATCACTTATATATTTAGTTATATATTATAGAAGTCTTTAAAACCCATTTAATCGAACAATATCAGATTAGTTCTATAAAAAATACGACATTACTCTACAAGTCTTCCTTTTACGCTCATTATCTCGTTATATCGTGAACAAAAACATGTGTCCTCTTTTTGTCCGGTTTTTTTCATCTCGCATAAAGAACAAATGTTAAATAATTTAATTCTGATCGCTGTCATTAAATGATCACCAGTTTCGTGTACAAAAAATATGCTATCGGTTGTTCACTCCGCGCCTCGGCTCATTTTAATATTTGCCAATTCTAAGTTTTCTACGAACGAACGGTGCCAGGAAATGGTTTATCTATTTACTTTAACATAATTAATTAAATTGTCGTTATTCTTAATGAATGTAGGTATATTTTGAATTTTTGCTTGATTTTATATCAAACTTGTTTTTTTCGTATGTAAGACGTAAAGTAGTAAAGTGGTATTTTAAGTCGCAGATTCGATTTTCCTAGGATATACATATTTGTTTGGCACAATTATTGTAATAATTACTGCAACAAATATATTTTTACATATTTTCAAAAACTAAAAAAAAAGAATGTTTGTACAATTTTTGAGGTAAAGACTGCACGCAAGAAATGATAGTATTCATAAAAGGTTAATACAAAAATACACAAATAAAAAGAAAGAAAAAAACTTAAAAATTTATAACTTACTAAGTCAATGTGGTTTTTAGTGCAATGCAGTAATTGAGAGCAGTGTTATGATAGTATAATAATACAAAAAACGGTACAAAAAATATTGAAGTTTGCAAAATCGATATCAACTTGCATAAACATGCTTGTGTCGAGCAAAGGCGCGGCGTGCGGCGTGGGCGAGCTTTCAAATAACATATTATCTGCTAAAGGTTTTATTTATATCCTAGCTAGCTATCATAGTAAGGAGACCGGAATACACAATTTTCAAGGGAAATTTTTATTTAGCAATATATATTTTTCGGCAATTTTATTTAGAATCTTATTGATTAGGAACAGATTTACATTAATATTTTACAATAGGTTAAAGAGTCTGAAAAACGTAAATAATTAATTTCTTATCAGCTTTTACAGAACTACATTATAAGCTATTCGGAACGGAGTATCTTGACTCTAGGTTCCCATGTCTCTCTGTCTATCCTTCTATGTGTGGGACACAGCTATGATATTATAAAATATTTAATTATATTGTAATATCATAATTATGATAAATTCTAATGGACTATCCAACACATAAACCAACCAGTAGTTTCTGAGATCGTTCGAACGTTCAACTAAACAATATCTACAATTTTGTAATATTAGTATATTATACAAAAAAAATATAGCGCTATGTAAATATACGTATAATGATTCGACAAATTTCCACCAAATCTCAAATATCCTTAAATTTCTCGTGATCAAATTTACTCTTGTGTAAACTTGTTCGCGCCTCCTGCAATACTACGGCGCGCGGCGCGGCGTAGGCGAAGAGATAAAAGGTTTCAGTTAGTTTGTATTTGCGAGTTCATCTCTTTGAGTGTAGATAAAGTTTTATCGTACTACGATAAAAAGGATACGAATATATATTTTGAAGGCAAAGTTACTTTTCTTATATCAGCTGTATATAATGGAATTTCAATTTCACAACGTCGCGTAGTTTACGTAAGCTAAAAATAAAATAAGTGGATCTAATTGTTAAAATAAAATTGATAAACAAATGAATTATTATATTTATTAGATAAGTACGAATATAATGATGATTAGATAGATTTCCTAAAAATAAGCAACAATGAAATTCATGACGTATAATAGTATTTTTAGAATCCGTTAAAAGTGCGTAAGAATGGCAACGCTAATTCTTACATATATTACTTACATACACTTCTACACATATGTTACATATATGTTATATTTAAAGTTATATTTATTTACATATATGTTATATTTAAAGTGAAAAAATCGATATTTGGATAGCTCAGAAGTATTTTCTTTTTATAATACCGTATAATAGACTTTGTATAATCAAAATAATATTACAAAGACATTACCTACTTACCTTATGCAAAGTGTTTCTACTCAACGCGAATATTTAATCTTTGCATCGAGATTAGGGAAATTGAGGTCACAATTGAATTATGGTGCCGAGTCTCTGTGATGTTGTCGATAAAATTAATTACCGAGCACCTTCCCTCTAGCGCGTAAATCTGTGTAAGATGCTAGATTTCACTTGTCATTAACTTTAAATACTAACTTTGTATTAACTGACATTTTGCTTATATATTTTCTTATTATAACAAAATAAAACAGTATTTCTACGTATTCAGTACTGAAACAACTATTATAGCTTAAATATTATTATTATTATTATATAGATTCGAGTATTACGTATGTATTTTTAGCCACATAAGTTTTGATGCTTGTTTTGTGTCTAAAAAGGACAAATAAAAGAATGTAACGTTACTTACTAGTGATTTGATATTAGAAACACATTTTCAAATAGTAAACAAAAGATTGTGGTGGTTACCATACATACCATACATACCAATTACATATTATTGGCACATACCAATATTTTATCCCGTTTTTCGCGTTCGAATAAGAATTTCGAGAAGTCCTCTCCTATAATTTAGTCGTTTCCTTCAATTTCTAATAAGCCTACATGCCAAATATCACTTCTAAACCCATTAGTTAAGTAGGCCGTCTTTCCGCAGGGGTACAAGCCTCCACCTGTAAACGCGACGTTTGTGAGTTCGATTCCCATACAGGGAAATGTAATATTGAATACTTTTTATTCTTTTCTGTGCTAGCCAATCAAAGCGCGGCATTGTTTTCTGTCACTCGACATTCAATGTTTCAAAAGTTCGGCGGAAACTAGAGAACGGAAACGTCTGAAGGGGGAACGGACTGTCCTAAGACTAGGTTCCCAGGTTCCTCAGCTTGGTTTGTGTGGGAGTCGGTGTGAAGCTAAAAAACCTTCAGTCAAAGAAGAATTTTATAAATGTTCATTTACATATTTAAACACATAATGTAATGTGTAATGACTTACGTGTTTGACAATATCCGTGTGACATTATCCGTATGTGATGTCACCGATAATATTTAAAATATCGCTTAAAGCCAATATCAACAGTATGAAATATAAATATTAAAACTCATACAAATACAACATATGTATATACATACAATGTATATGTATAAACTTTTTGCACCTCACTTCCACACAGCGAAGTTATCAAAATATTTTGGCCTTGAATAAATATACAATTTTAATAGACAACTACCTATATATTAAAAGATTATGAGTTCGTTGCTTTGTTGCAAGTAAATTTAGAACCAGTTTCTTATCGGATTCCGCTGAATTTTTAAATACGCGTGAGCTTGTTAGGTAATTATTGTAAAGAGGTTATTGTATGATATAAAGGCCATCAAGGCGAAGTGCTACAGCAACTGATTGTAAACGTAATGGGTGTGGGTTCGATCCAAGCTCTGGGAAAGTGTTCCCGTTCAGTGCAAGTGCGTGACAAATTCCTGTGTAGACTCCCGCCACTCAAGACACCATGTCTTGAATTTGGACGTTAAGTGACGAACGGAATATCTTGTCACTAGAATCTCTCTACTATGTGGAAATGCGCAATAGTTAATGTATGGATAAACTTTTTGTGAACTAAAATGTGCCTTATATTTTTATTTACCTCTTAATTTAAAAATAAGCTGTAATATTAACTTTTGATACCATCTTGTTCGCTCCTCTCTTGTAAGTCTATTAATTCTCTTATTAATATTCAAAGGTATTAGGTAAAATGAAGCTCTATTTGCAAATCAATTCTAAGACTTTATCTAACAAAATTCAAATGGATAAAAGCGTTGAGTTCAATGAAATATTAAATTGACTCTAGTTATGTGATTTGGCGAATGTTTTTAAAGTTGTTCCTTCCTCGTTCCGTAGAATATCCAGATTTGGCACTTTAAAATGTATAGAGGATATTGTATTTATTCATGTAATTTAATTGATATTGATATTGTATTTATTAATGTAATTTAATGACTAACCTATTAAACGCGAAGGGCTACCCATCTAGAAAACAAACAGCAAAAGCTCCGAGGGAGATGCAGCCTCACGCTTATATCGAGAAGTCATCGGTGATTCGATACGCATCGTCGGACGTGCGCTAAATATAAATTTCCTTACCATATTATTAAGAGACATTGTACCACGTCCCGCAAACAGTCACAATCGCTCATATTGGTTTTGGTATATTAATATATTGGAATATTGAAGACTGTTTTATAATAATATTATAGGTACATATTATTATTTTATTTACTTTAAAGAGACAGTAATAAAATACATGACCTAGAGTAACAAAGAGCTCGTCGTGGCCCAGAGGCACGAAGGTGTGACTGTAACGCGGTTGTAGGTGCGAATCTTACTCGGGGGTTTACCAATGCTTAAAATTTCTAGAAGTCATAGAACTCCCTAGCAGCAATCTAGTCGCAGCTTTAATATAAATAGGATTTCCTGTGAGAAACTATCTAATATTGTAAATATTTTTAATAATATTTATAGGCAACTTGCATTTTGCATTGCAGCGTGAAGAAAGTGAAAATATTAAATATTTAATTTCTTTGAGTGAGATTTGGACTCACAACCTGTCGCGTTTATAGTCACACGCTAGTGCCTTTGCGCCATCACTGGATTTAAAGTATTTCGCTTTCAAATTATAGACTATTTATAGTAAGACACGTAAAATTCCGAAATATATGAATATTCATAAAATAAAGAGCCTTAGCTTAAATTAAAACCGAAAATTTGATAATAATATTATGTTGCAAAAATTCAAAAGTCTAGAGTCAAATCTGATACATCCCAACTGTACTGTGAAGGCGTAGCTAAATATACTTATTTAATTTAAAATTACCTTCCTTTGTCTAAAAATAAGGCCAACCCTTCTGCTTCACATTTACGTAATCGAAAACACTAGAAGATAAAACCTGCAAATGTGATAAAATATTAATTAAACTAAATTGTCGGTATTGATAATTACATTAGCATATTATGCAAAATATTGTTAATCAAAATTATTTTTAATATATTTTTTGAATTACAGGAAAATTTTATTTTGGTGAATTAAATAATATGTGAGCATAAAATTTAGAGATAAATATATAATTTTCACTATTTAATACCATTATACTAATAAAGAAAAGTTATTTTATTCTACAAGAGATTTACTCAATTAAGACTTTTATTAATGAAGTCGGCGTTGAGGCTCTTAAAGTGTTAAAATAAAATAAAAAATGGAAAGAATAAAACTGTTAGGAGCATGTTGAATGTTAATTATAAAATCAGCGTAGAAAAACTTGGCGTTGTTCACACATAATATTAAGGATGTTTATTAAGATTATGCCTTTATTTGATTTGAATAATTCTATTTAAATATTTCTTAAAAATAAGTGTATCATTTGGGTACAGTTAAAAAAATTGTAAAATAACTCAATTATGTTTTAAATTCACCAATATTTTGTTAAAAAATATAAATTGCATTTTTCCAACTTCATACTGTAATCCACCTTAAACAAGATAGGTAGCGAAAACCTAGTATCAAAACAATGCGTTTTAGGTGGTGGAATGAGTTCCCCTGATCCATTCCCCGAAAGGGACAGAACCCATTACTGTCGTACTAGATGTTGCCGTTGCGCCAAGATAACAAGTTGATAACTGTCTATCTTCTATTATAATGAAAATATAGATTTGACACTCAGCTGGACGTTACAGATTCCACCGCACTAACTATTTCAATAAGACTTACAAATGAACATCAAGAGAATCTCTGACCCGGATCATTTTAATTACTACTACTGGAATGTGGTTCAAATACACCATACTCGTATACATATCAACTACAATTAATATCTTGGTACAACAAATTAGATTTCACTTGCCTAGCAATAAAACTTTCTAATTCGCAGAACTTGCGGAGGTTCATATACAAGATTGCCGTGTGAAATATATAAGATAGGGATGTAGTTTCCACTTTTACTACATAAGAGTAACAGTTTTGTTTTGCAATCTTTGTCCCACTATAGCAGGGTAGGTAGCAATCTAGTGTTAAGACACTCCATTCCCTACGCACCGCGAAATTTTCGCGTTCTGTTTTGTTGTCAGTGCGAGAAAAATTTAAATAATTTATTACCCCGAGCGAGAATTGTACTCACAATTATTTATTTCTATTAAAATATTTTACATAGAAATACGACTGTAATTGAAATGTCTAAAATAGAAATAGATAAATCTTTATCATTTGCATAATGTAACGAAACATGCAATAATATTAATTTAAATCACACCACCACCTACACAGTGCCTTATAAGAATTAGAAATAAAAAATATACATAATTAAGAAGAAACTCACGTTAATTGATATGCAATCACATCTATAACTTCGCACGTCAGGTATCTTATCTTTTTGCTGACAGGTTCGCTATAATTTTAAAAGAATTAAATTTAAAGTGCTGAGACTGTAAAAAATAATGAAATAATCTTAATATATGTTTTGTTTAATGAATATTAGGTTCATAATATAAATACTGCGCGTTAATGCACGCTAAGTTCAGAAACGGCCTAACCTATTTAAATACAGTTTTCATTATTGTATTCTAGCAAGCTTTTCTTCATTAAGTGCTTGTTTTATCAATTTAATCGGTTGATAAATAAAAATCTTATTTAAATATTAAGAATTTCATTCGACAAATTGCTACAAAATAACTTGACTAAACTTTTTATTAAATTTGCTGAAACTATAGTTTTAATTGTATGAATATTTTCTTTGATAAATGATAATATAATTAGAACACGAAAGTAAATTAGATTACTAAATAAATAATTGTGTAGTTCAAACTGTGAAGTCGCGAGCGGGTCGCTAGTCTGTAATAAAAATAAAGTAATTATCTGTTTTTCTTATATTATGAAAAATATACTTACGTATGTATTTTCAACAAACATTTACTACAACTATTTAATGTGCATATCAACATTATTCACGACTCGTAGCACAAGTCCGTATAAGCTTCAAAAAGCCTGAAGTAGAATTCTAATGGATATTAAATTACGAATTCTCATAATATACCAGAGATAAATAATAAAAAGGATGAATTAATATTATTAAAGTTCTATAGTTTCGTAGTATTTGGCGACTAAAAACTAAGTTCATTACAAAGCTGAAAGTCAAGCATAAATTTCATCAAATCTCAGTTTTTCTTAAAAACTAAAAATCTAGAAATCAATCAAATGCGCCTCATATATTGAAACGACGATATAATAATACTGAGTGAAAATAAGGACGAAAATAGAATTTTCTTCAAAAACATAATAACTATAATAATAATAATTGTTCGTAGCCTCTCATTTTATTTGGTCTATGTTAGACATTTCATCATAAAATGTTTGATATTAACTTAGCAACAACTTGTATAGAACTTATAGTAGGCTGCATTAAGTTTATAGATACGAGAGTATTATTCTCCACCTTGGTCTCGTCTCTCCGCCTGAATTTGGGACTTTCTCAAAGCGTAACGAAGGAAGGTCATTATTGGGTTCTTTCCATTATTTTCTTATCTTTCTTATACATTGGGCAAAGGGTGAAGCTTTAAAAAAAAGAAAAAAGGGGTAAAAACTTATATATATATTTATTATAAGTGCTAGATTTAATTAAACCATCGGCGCACCTCTACATAAATTATGCAAAATTACAGATCGAAATTTCGTGTCATACGAGTACGAGTATACCGCGTTGTGCGCTAACATGGGAAAGGCTTGGTTGATTGCATCCAAATTGCTATCGTAATTAGTGGTTTGCAGTATGGATAATTGATAAGTTCATAATTTGAATTTAGACATGTATTTTTTATGTATAGATATTTACATTTTATGTACATAATATGTGTATACTATAAGCATAATAATTGGGCTTTTTATCAATATTTTTTAAAAATTCCAATTACTTGTATTTATTTCTTCAAATTAATATTCTAAAGTAGCACTTATGATAATTTATTGAGATTAACATGATATGAAATGTATAATTTACTATCAAGCCTTTTTTTCTCTCCTTAAGCTTCAAGTCAAATTATGACAAAGATAGATTGTCTTTTCCCTAATAGAGATATTTCTCAAAAAAAAAAAAGAAAACAAATATTAATAAAATTTCCCTTAAATACAGATATCTCATCCGCAGCGGACGGTGTGCCGACTGTGAACGTGGTAGAGGCATTGCAACGTTTCTGGCAGTCGAAAGCTGCGAGAAATGGCAGTGCCGGGAACGGCGGCAGCAGTGCGCTTGTCATTTACGAGTCCGTGCCGGCGGCGCGTCCACCCTACGTGTGCTATGTGACGCTGCCAGGCGGAGCTTGCTTTGGCAGCTTTCAGGTAATATTACTTTACTTTGTTTACCTTAATGAAATTATTTATGATAGTCTATATTGTTTAGGTTTAGAGAATAGATTTTCTAATGATTTTTATCGATGCCTTATATAAAAGATATCTATCTAGATTTAGGCGGTACTTATACTTTTTTTTGCTTTATTTTTCAGTTTTTTGCTTGGTACAAAGATTAGCTAATCTTTCAATGCTTAAAAGTAACTACTTTACAGCATTTTTCTCTTTTTCTGTCTACAAAACTATATGTTATTTTTTTGTTTAACGTTGCAAGACTACGAACAAAATTTCTCCATGCTATTTGTGAAATTAGATTAAATAGGATTGGCATTATGACTCAACAACTTAATCTTTTTATAAGTAGTAATATAATATTTTTTTAAACAGAATAGCCCTACAAAAGCCGAGGCGCGGCGCAGCGCTGCCAAGATCGCGCTGATGAACAGCGTGTTCAACGAGCACGAGTCACGGCGGATATCTGAGCACTTCATCGAGAAGGCAGTAGCGGAGGCACGCGCGTCCTTCGCTGGAGACGCGGCACGCCACCAGGACCCTAATCCCGGGATAGCTGCTTTTAGGTACGTATTTGTCTCAATCTTTCCTCTTTGCACACTCCACATCTTTCCATTTTATGAATATTTTGTTGTTGTTGTTCTTTAATTATGGCGATCCGAGCGTGCCAGCTCAGCACTAATCACTTCGCCAATGTCACGTTGAATGAAAAACACACAAAGGAGAATGTTATGAATATTTTGTGCGTAGAGATATAATCGAATGTAATTTTTTTTGTTATAAATATAAAAAGTCATTGGAAATTCTTGTAATTCTGTATACATTAATAACATCTCACTTATATTCAAAACTAAACGTCATAAACTCCCCACAGATTCATGCTAGAAGCGAACAAGGATCGCACAATGCTAGAGTTCCAGGAGCTGATGACAGTGTTCCAGCTGTTGCATTGGAACGGGTCGCTAAGAGCGATGCGGGAGCAGCAATGTTCGAGGCAGGAGGTGGTCGCGCACTACTCGGCTCGGACCTTGGACGACGTGATGCGTGAACAGATGGCGCGCGAGTGGGCTTCCAGGGAAAGAGAAGCTGTGGCCAAGGGTGGTGGCGTATTAAGAAGTGAATTAGCAAGGGCAGAACTAGAACTACAGACAGCGAGGCTAGCAGCTCGAGAACTGCGCTTCCCAAAGGAGAAACGTGACATCCTCCTCCTGGCGCTACGCCTCGCTCCCCCACAGCAACAACAGTGATCTCACCGCGCGACTATTTGTTATTTAAGTATAGTTTTATAGTATAAGAATATTTTGTGTTTCATTTTCCTTTACCTTGCGTTTGTATGCTTTCTTTTCAAGGATCTGTAATGTCTTAAGAGCTTTTTTTATGTCATAAAAAAGTTAATTGAAAATAATTAATATCTTTTTTCATTATGTAATATAATATGCATATTTTAAAATATATTGAGATATAGCATAGCAAATATATTTACTTTGGTTGCTACATACGGATGAGTATCAATTAGTGCTCACTCCAGGCACTTCACTGATCGTAACTTTGTAGGGTGCTGCAGCTTTGATAGATAGCATTTATTTAATAGAATAGCGAATCCAAAATAAATTGTAATTATTTTAATTATTAATGTTTTATTTCCATGAAATCTCTAGCCATGATAGATTTTTGAATAGTGCTTATCTGGACGTAGGTATATAAATCTTTAGTTTTTTTAAAGGTTATCAGAACTCACTGGTATATAAGGTAAACACAGGGTTGTACCGTATACCGTATATCTTAAAGCCATAAATCCATATGAGATTTTTTTACATAATTAAAAAAACCATTTTTAATTTCATTAAAATGTTATGTTTCATATACTTCTATAATAATATAGATTGTAGATGCATTAATAAGTCACACAAAATAAAAATGTGGTTTATAGCTACTGTTACATTCAGAATTAGATTTTACTTTTAATATTCTTAGTTTAAACCACACATAAATCTATATTACAAACCGCAGAACTAATAACTTATATACTTGTATAAAATACCTGGCACACAGAATTTAATCTGGTTCATATTTCTAGCAGTATTTGAAAACCAAAGTGGAATATTTATTTGATGGCGTAAAACATTACGGCTAATAGCGAATCGTTTATGACATACGACGCGAATTCATGATTAAAAGCTTTTATTTATTAATACACACCAAATTGTGATAGTCACGTATAAATTTATAATTTTTAAATATAACGTCATTGTCGGGTAATCTCTCTCTGTAGGTGAGAATTGCGAGTTAACAAAGTAAATACCATTTGAGTATAATAGGTTTTACACTTAAAAAAAATCAATTTTTATAATGCCAATTTATAATATAACTCGTATAGTAAACATAGGTAAAGGACTAACGAGGCAGCATATAAACGTCTTACGTAGGTAAATTATGACGATAATTAAAACTTTATTAATTACTTGAATCTGCTGCACGTGTCTGTAGGAGCTTGGAAGTATTTTAATATAGTGTTCCTAAATAAAACCTATTACTATTCATTTATAATTTACTGATTTCATATTGCATACATATAATAATATGAATAGTAATTGTGTATGAGAAGTTTAATACTGCAAGATTTTATCTCGTGTCGTTTGGCTATCACTGGGTAAACATTTTTACTTGGAGAGATATTTAAGATATAAAATATACTTTATATGACAATAAATTAATATTTTCATTTCCTCGCTCTGGTAACGATACAAGGCGCGGTGTTGAATTCCGCCGTCCAACGCGCAATGTCTCAACAATTCGATGGAAAGTGGAAAACACACATGCATGGTTTTATTTTTATTTCTATTTTATGTAATTAAACTTTTTCAAATCTTACTTTTTTCATGTTTTTACTTTATACATTAAACTAAATTAGTTTTACTTCTACATAGTTCTGGACTACATAGATTTTATACTGCAATAATATATCCCGATGAGCTCCCGCTATTTAGTTTTTATTACTGTTCTGGAGAGTAGAAGAGGAGAAGTACATAATTTTAAAATTGTTTCAATAAATTTAAATTGAAATTCTTTCAAGAAATTTCAATAAAGAACTTGGAATTAAATCTAGCTCCTTTAATATTAGAATTAATTTGATTGATAATTATTTGTATTTTTAAAAATCATCAAGCATCTAGCGGATAAAACAATAAGTTCTATGCTTTCCATACTCGATTCTACTCCAAAAAATAATTAAATATCAATAAAGTCGGTATATTATGGAACCAGAATAGTGAATTTTACGCTAAAAAGTGAAATGGTAGCATTTTTAATAACTCAAAAAGAAGAGATATCACTGACAAATTTACTTTTTAGTTTCCATTTTAAGTATCCACATCATGTTTTCCAATAGTACTTATCTAAATATGAGGAAACAAAATTTCTATTTAAAAAGAAAATAATCAATTTAAACAATATTCTTCTTACCCTTCTTACATATATTAAAATGCATTTAACATTAAATAAACTTAAATTAGTTAAGTTCTACCTGAGGTTGGACAAGCGCAATGCGGCTATCATTCTGTGAGCTTATCGCGAATATATATCTATTTACTATTCCTAAACACCATCCGCGGAACAATAAATCGTTAGTACGTAAATTTATCTGGAAGCCTTCGTGCTACGCCTGGTTTTACTTTGCGTCGTTATCGGTCCGGAGTAACTAGAGATTACAATTGTTATTTATTTTAACGGCACGCCAAGTTTACACGTACATTTTATGTAACTTTATGTATATATATTTTCTTATCTTTAACGATTTCAGCATGGACCTATAATTAACTCCATTTCTCCACTCTCTGCCAACTCCTGCTCGCTGCCCTTCCTGAAATGTTAATAAACTAAAGTCTTTGAAAGGCAACTAGGTATATACAATAATGATTCTTATGTACGAGTATATGGTTCACTTAAACGGCTGAAATAATTTGAATGTAATTTTGAGTTTTTTTCTGGTTATTTTAAAAATATAATTGAACTGGGTAGGTGATACTGCAGTCGATGTGTTGTGTAATAAATAAATGACATTTTTTTCAGCTTCATCTTTTATTCAATTTTTTTCGCTTAGCTTTTTTAGCTTCAGCGGAACTACGACTTTGTTCTGTTACTAGGACGAGGAAATAAAAATAACTTTCCTGAGTGGGAATCGAACCCACAAGCGTTGCCTTTACAGTACGGCGCTATATCGCTGTACAACGACAGTTCTCAAATATATCTTCTTTCATTATTAAACATGAATCTATTATGATTCAATTATGAATATACTCATTTAGATCCAATCCGCCATTGATGGTTTCGGAAATTGAACATTTAGATTAAATCGGCCGTCGCGTTAACACAATGGGCGTGCTATATCGAGTTATCGATCTGATATGTCCTCATTAGTGCTACAATGAGACCTGTGCTGTGCCGTGCTAATGGTTGTCAGCCTCTTCATTAAGCGTGTTAAATTACACACTACATATATGTATAGCTTATGTAATTGTGTAGTAGATAATTACATATTCAATTTATTTTATTAACTTTTATTTAATAACACATTAATAAAAAACAATTTAGTCTCAGTCAGACTTGCCCACCACCGAAACCTTTCGAAATGCTTATAAATTTTCGTTCCTTTGTGTGTGAGTGAGTGAGTTCTCACTTCGTGCCATATTTCATAAGTGTAGGTCCACGGGAAGTATCCTATAGTTTAGTGTTAGTGCATAAAAAATGTTGATATCTTTTGATTGTATTGATTTAGAAGCTTGATAGGCTCTATGCTTCAAGGGGCTTTAGATCCGTATATTTGACTCAAATTCATGAGCTTGATACCTCCACGGGTCGTCTTCCTGCATCCTGAGATAAATATTGTTGTATAAATGAGATTCAATGTTACAAATAGGTTAAAGATAAACTACTTACAGGCATAGAGGCGAGAGTGTGATCATTGCTCTTTATCGAATGACATTAAAGAGACATGTACGGTAATAGCGGAAAACATACCTTTATGGTGGTAACTGAGTAAACACCCTATATTGACATGGTTGCTCCTTTCCATTATAAACTTTCATTTGCAATTTTCATTCTCTAGAGATGTAGAAACCTAACTAAATAAATGAAAAAATTTTTTCTTTTTTTTTAGCGTGACGCTGTATCTCACATAAGAATAAGCACAGGGAACTTATTGTTAAAACCACCACCTAGCTTTTTGAGACAGTGCGTGTTGAGTATCAGAACTTCAATACTGTGTGTTCTCTTTAATTAAATGAAATAATTCATTCCCCAAAGTGGAAATCAAACCTACAGCCCTCCTTTTTACTGTGCCGCTAGGTTACAATGATCTGCTTTTTAACATGCTTTTATTTCTTTTCCTCTGTGTTATGTATTTAACAATAGAATTCAATATAATGCCACTTCGATATTTGAAATATATTCCTTGCGCGTCGATACGTTCCACTACGCAACACATAATGTTACAAATTTGGTTCGAAAATGGAGAACAGAGTGCAATGTTTATGGTAGAGTTTTCTACTTTCTTCGAATTATTATTTAATTATTTCTTATAACATATTATGCTAGATTTTCTGCTTATTCTGCTATGCATTTCTCCGTAGGAATCGAACACACAACAGTCGTTTACAGTTAGACGCGGTGACGCTACACCACGACGGCTTCAAATGTGTCATTGAATGTATATATAATTATATATATATTTGTATCTCTCAACATACATATATATTAGTACTATGTAACGCTTTTCGTACCTTACTAACGAGATATTCGATCTTCGACCTCAGTGAGTGCAATTAGCTAGCTCACTAGTCTAGTGTGTCAGACAATCCCTCACTGACAGAAAGGAACTTAAAAGCTTTATGATTCAGACGAAGCAAAGCTTATTAAATTAGAATATTTCAACGGCAACCGGAAATAGTCGAACAACTGACTCATATTATGAATACTTGTGTGTGTTGCGTTATTTTATATTTAAAAATATTTATAAGAATACGTCTTCTTTCGATCACATGTGTTCTATGTTTTTTTTAATTTGGTTTGAAATGATAGAATCTACAAAAATCTTTGTTTGTTAATCGAGCAATTTAATAATAAAACATGAAAGAAAGTATCTACATAAAAATATTCTTTATATTAATTTTGACATAGCTTGACAGTTACATAACAATTACAGTAGTAATATTCCTACAGGAAACTACGGCTGACTATGAAGGCAGGTCTGCTGACAAAAACCAGAAACAAACTCAACAGTTGCACTTTTATAGAGCAATTTATAATAATTATATAACAAATATTATATATATTTCTTAGCTCGCTGTATTTCTACAGGCTACCAGAAGAGTAGGCAGGGAACCTAGTGTTAAGACATTCCGTTCCCCACTTTCCATCGATTTTTTAAGGCATTACGTATTGAGTGGCGGAACTCAACGACGCTATTTTTTCTTAGCGTCACGTCAGAGCGAAGAAATGAAATTAATAAATAATAATTACTCCCCCCGAGTGGAAATCAAACCCACAACCATCGCGTTACAGTCACACGCCTATGCCCCAGCAGCGCCACGACTGCCTCAGCATTATATTTTCAAAGAATATAAATTCTATTTATAAGAAGAGAAAATAAATTTATAGTAGTCGTCAAAAGTACTTTGTACATCATATTGCATTATAGAGGAGCTGTAGGGGCGAGGCGAGGCTCGTTAGTGTCGCGCCGCCAACCCTTCCCGGACGCGACGCGCGACGCAGACAACGTTTGACAACTTACAGCCCATTTAATAGATGCGTTGATACTATTTTTTTAGCTTCAAGCTGTATTCTGCAGGGTAGACAGATGGAGCCTAATGTTAAGGCACTCCGCTCTCCACTTTCCGCAGAATCCTGGAGGCATTGAGTATTGAGCGGCTAAAGTGTCCTCGAGTGGAAATTGAATCCATAACCTATCGCCTTTACAGTCGCTTGTGCCTCTGAGCCACGACTGGCTTTTTATACTTTAATGAGCTTATATTATTTTCATACATTTTAAAAAGCTCTAACTTTGAAATTCAAAAATGGCAGCTTTATAGTTGCCATTATGTGTTATTCAAAAAAAAAGCATTTTGTTCTAATTAGTTTTCCTATGGTAAATATTATTCTGTCTATAGTATAATTAAGTAGGATTAAAACTGTTAACAGTTTCTAGGTTATGTGTGTAAATAGGTTAATATAGGTAACATTTTTTAAAAAAGGAATTATTGGATTAATTAAAAAGCTATAACATTTTTTTTGTTAGAAGAAACCGTATTCGACATAGATTTTTCTTATTAAACAATCAAAAAGTATAAAGTAAACGTAACTTTAAATTCAATGTATTCAAAACGGAAGTTTGCATTTTTTACATCTCTTTTAAAAGCGAGTGAGCTTAGGTAGCATCGAGAGCGCGCACGTGAATAAATACAGAAGAGAAAAATGCAAAACTGGTAACATTATTTAAAAAAGCTTTCTATTTACTTAGTACGAAAAAGATGTTATAGTTATTTTATTTATAGATCGGCTATTTAGTTAACACAGACACTATTACTGCTGACTATTATTTAGTAACCCACACAGGAGTATAATTATATTTAAATTATTTTCATTTTTCTACTTTGGTCGACAACGCACCACATTGAGAAAATTTCAAAAATTAGGTGGAAAGTGTGGGAAAGAAATGGGTGTCTTATCACTATACAGGTTCCTCATGCCTATCTTGCTACATTTACGTGAAAAAGCGTGAAGCTGAATATAGAAAACTCTTCTTCCTCCTGGCATTAATCCCGGCTATTGCCAGGGTCTGCCCTCCTTCTCAACCTACTCCACTTTGCACGGTCTTTTGCGTCCTCGGTGGTTAGACCATTGGCTCTCATGTCCTGCATCACGACATCCAGCCAGCGCTTCCTTGAGCGTCCAGGAGGTCTCACTCCAGGAACTGATATAGCAAGGCACTTGCATCCGACATAGTTCTTAGGCCGGCGTGTAACGTGGCCAAACCATCTCAGACGACGCTCTTAGAGAAAAATATATAGAAGTTATAATTTTTTCAATACATTAAATATATATACGTAAAAATACACAAAAAAATTAATATTGGTGTATAAAATGTTTCGCAGACTGTATGAATGATATCTTTACTCGACATCTTTCGCTATGGTACTTTACTTTTGCTTTGACTCTAACAAAATTTGTCATTGTATCAATTCCAAGTACCCAATTGAACTCATTTTCTAATGCGCTCATCTTAGCTATATCGTGGATAGATCAGATCGTGATGCAAAAGCTTCATAATTAGAGGCATCACCAAATCCACTAGGCACTAGGCAAAGGTAGATTAATACTAGACTAGTTTCAATCAAACAAGTAAGAAGCAAATGAAACGGTAATTTGGTTAAATGTGTTAAAGAAACATAATTCACACTTTAGCTAAATGGTCATATAATTAAACGACGTACCCTTGTTATTATATAAATTGTTAAATTATAATTTTATATATATATTTCTTTTTATTATATGTTTATTATTTTAGCTCCACACTATATCCTTTGTATTTTGTATAGCAAGGTAGACAGGAGGGAACCTAATGTTAAGAGACTACGTTGCCGCACCTTTTTCGATTGTTGACGGAAATCGAACCCGCGCTTTGCCATTTCACTAGAGCAAAGAATTGAAAAGAGTTCATTCCTCAATCACGTCACGTATACAGCTAGAAGCTGTCCCGCTGCATCTGTAAATATTTTTTTTTATTTAATAATTAAATATATTTTATCTTCATTTATTCCTTATAAAAATTTATTATATACAATTTTCTTTTACTATTATCACTCACTCATCCCTGCTACGCCACGATGGCATCATTTATGCAACGTTCCTTTTAATAATGCCTTTCAAAGCTCTACGCAAAAGGCTTGAGATTGTTAGTACTGCAGTGTCTATTCTATATAAAAGGTTTTTAAATATAGTTAATATATCGAAAATTAATATTATATTATTATTATAGAATATTTTATATTAATATTATATTACAGAATATTTTTCATAATGAAACAAACGAGTATTGCTTGTATATATAATTTTTACGGACTTATATTTAATTTAATAGATAAATAAAGTCAGTAATCTGTATTCTAATAATCTTAATCTTATAATCAATATAAATCATATTTCATAGGTAATATAACCTAACGCCGCGCTTAGTCTCTACACCAGAGCGGAAAAATATTAAGCAATATTTTTTTATTACAGTTAATTACTCAACTTTACTTAATTCTCTCTATCCTCCTACATTTACCAGCACTAGTGTACACTTCCTCTAGAGTCTAGAGCCAGGCTCTCCATATCTACCCCGCAAGATGTGTGAAAGTGCATATTAAATTAGCTGACCGAGCTCGTTTGCAACTAAGTTTTAAGCCCTAGCGCTTTGCAGCACAGTTGCATGTATACTGCAACTACTGAGACTGAGAATTAAGCAACATTGTTACAATACACTCGACAGATAATTTGAACTATTCAAGTTGTTCGTACTTCATAGATTCTATTCATATGACGGAGTTTCGCATATTATTATAGAATAATATTCAAATTGTAAATCTGTTTTATGAGAAAATAATGTTCGAATTTGCGAATTCATTCCCCATTTTGTGAGGTTTCATACATTATATACCCATATAAATATATATAATATATATTCTACGATCTTTATCAGACGTATCAGGTAGTTAGTTTTTTATTTGAAAGAAAATCTTTATCACATTGTTTATTAAAGCATTACTTCATTATTCTTATAGTTTAGTTGGAGGATTATGTTGTTGATGTTATTTACTTTTTTTTGACCATGTAAGGTCATCACGCTAGGCTATTTAGATTACCTAGTCAAATCCTGATCCTGACCAGCCCTACTAGCCATATAACTAAAAAGTTTCATGAAAATCCTTCCAGTAGTTTCGAACATGTTCGTGTACTTCAGTTAAATCAGACAATAGATAGGCAAAAACTCTTGAAATTCTCATGTTGTATATGAAATTCTCATGTTTTTGCCTATAAGGACACATTTTTCTACTATATTATTACAACAAGCAATAATATTTATGTTATAAATTTTAAAAAATCTTCCGTTTTCCTAAAGAATAAAGTACAGTTTATATTTATGTTTTTGAATTTGCCGTTCATTCAAGCCCATTGAAAATATTATTAAAAAGTATATTAGGAAATATATAATTATAAAACATCTGTTTCAAACTCTTTAGTGACAAAAGAACGCCGCCGCCTGTACAGTAGTAGTGGTGATAAATTGCTCTGATAAAGGTGTTTTTACAGCATCCGTTGTTGTACTGAATTGTGCCAGAGATCTTGTCTTACGTTGCGCTTTCAGGTTTCTTTTGACGCTTGGCCAACTAATGTACGAAGTTTGCTAAGTGTCTTGTATAGTTTTTTCTTCATTTTAATGTTAGTTAATGTTAGTTTTAAAATATTTTTTTGATACCAGTATTTTAATGTGTTCTTTTCTTTCTATTATTTTATTTATATTTTAAAATTGTTATATATAGATACTAGCGGCCAGCCCGCGGCTTCGGCTGCGTGAACTATGTTATTATTAATTTCTGTCTCCATGAGTACTTACGTCCTATAAGTTATGTCCATGCAATATTTGAGACTTTCCGCATTTGTAGTAACAAAATTTCATACAAACTTTCAACCCCAAAAACCACCCCTTAGAAAGTCAAATATTGCAAATTTCCATCTTAGCGAGCACCTACGTCATATAAATAACTCCTATGCAAAATTTGAGATTCTTGGTACTTGTAGTTTCAGAGATTTCGTGATGAGTGAGTGAGTGAACTTTCGATTTTATATATATAGATTTAGTATACTTTTTATTTTCAATATTAGAATTCATGTTTTTGTATTTAATCAATTTATTTGAAATATAGGACATACTAGTATTTTCTAATGCTGAATTTCAGAGGTACGTTGTGTGATATTACGCTCTAAAACTCGCCAAAAGCGCGTTCAATCCGTCTATCACTTCCAACTATGAAACCGAACTAGAATTGGTTCAACGGACCATATTTTCTAGTGAATTGGTCTCTATTCACTTTTATTGAGTTTCTATTGTCCATACAATGTGAAATAAAATACATCACACAGTAACTAACAAAAAATATCGGTTTGGTGATATAAAATACAAATTTAAGCGACATTTTAAATAAATTTTACTTTATAACTCGTTAGCATAACTAATTTTTAATTTCGTTATATCTCTTGAATTATACCGAGTTTACAGAGAATACTTAAAAAATACTTAATAAATATTTTTTTAACCTCACGCTGTATCCCACACACAGCAGGATAGAGAGAACCTAGTGCTAAGACACTCCGTCCCACACTTTTTCGCCGAATTTTTCGAGGCTCGCCAGGTTTTTACCTTGGTGCCAGTGAAGAAATAAAAATATTAATGAATAATAATTCATTCCCCGAATGGAGATCGAGCCTACAATTGTCGTGTTATAGTCACAGACGGCGTCAATATATTAATTAAGTATCAAAAATATACTTGTAAATTCGAGAAATTGAGAAACACTCATATGCCAGAAGACATAATGAAATATATCTCCAAAAACTCCAAATAAACATTGCAAAATGAAAAAGTAGCTGCAGGCGATACGTTTCATGAAATGTGTGTTTATTACTTTCTGTCACTGTTCATTACCTTATCCGGGGCTGAACTAAATATTTTTGACGGTAAGGCGTGATAGTGACAGCACCCGTGTCAATTTTAGTTCGTGTTCTGAAAACTTATTTTGTGAGTTAAGTAGTGATGTGCACTGCTTATATGAATGTAAGGGGTTCAATTAGTCTACATTTAAGATAGTATTCGCTCAAGATCATAGTCTGGGTATACTTGGTATGGGTTTTGGGTTCAAATCTTTTGTAAAGAAATAAATGTATAATCCCATTTAGGTTTAGTAAGCAGTGCTATTGAATAGCTTGGAAGTGGAGATTGGATTCATTATATTATTATTTCTTCTTCCTGGCAGTAATACTGCCTAATCTACTTTACACGGTTTTTAACGTCTCCGGTGGTTAATCCATAGTTTCCATGTCACGCATCACGACATCCGACCACCGCTTTCTGGAGCGTCCGGGAGGTCTGACTCCAGGGACAGACAACAGGCTGGCCAGCGATAATTTTAGTTTATTTGGCATTTAACATTAGTTAAATTTATTCAAAGAATTTATAACTGTATTTTATATAAATATTTATAGTAAAATTAAAAAACATCCTTAACTTGCATAATACCATACAATATTAAAAATATGTTTAATAAAATTGGGGTCAAACTTGTGTAAGTGGTCGTGCGCGAGGACACCTGTTTACATAGATGCAGTGCTACTGTCACGACGTCCGCAAGTCATACAGTGCCGTTCTAGTCGCTCTGATAAACAGACATAAATCAAATAATATTGTAAAATGAAACATATGTTTTGCTTTGTACCTGGCTGCATACAACTTTTGTTGATTCAAATTCTTCTTAAAAAATATTAACGCCCAAATATTTTACTTATCTTCTGATCTGGTTATACACAATGCGCCAAGATTTCCCTTAAAAACATATATTATATTTAAAATGCCAGTCGAGAAATTAATGGTGTATTAAGATGCCAGAAGACCAAAAGTAACATCCAAATTCACATTCCCAGAAATGTGAGTTTTTCTATTATAAACAAGATATTTTTAGCAAATTTGTTCTTTTTTTCAGTTTCATGCTATTTCCTATATATAGCCGTAGGTGGGGAAAATCCAAAGACACTTCATTCTATGGCTTTTGTCAGAATTCAAAATATGCCCTCTCTAACCACAGTGCGGAAATAAAAGTAATTCATTTTCCCGAACGGTAACAAACACACTACCATCCAGACGTTGCCCCATAATACTTCTAGTACCAAGGTTTCAACTCATTATCATATTTCTAGAATGAATTGGAGTTTCAGCTCGAATATGTATAGGAATATAATCATTTCACATTGAGGATACTACCAAACGTATACCATCATTCCAGGGAACACCTGCGTCTACAATGCCTAACATTAACAATGCATAGCCTAAATACATACATTTCATAGCAACTACGAGCATATCCGTAGCGTATCGACGTGCCTTATGGGCTGCGGCTTACCAAATATTAATGAATGATATCTCAGGCGTAACATAGCGTGTGTTGTCTTAGAAATGTATATATTAGTACGACAAAAAAAAGCTTATGAAAAGCATAAAAATATTTTAACGGCACGCTCTATTGTGCACACAGGAGAGAAGATTGAGGGACCCCAGTGTTAGGACACTGCGTTCTCCATTTTCCGCCGAATTGGCTTTGTGTAAAAAATAGTGGAATTTAACGCCGCGTCGTTACCAGAAAAAATTAAAATATTAAATAAATAAAAAAATATATCTCAAATGGGAATCGAACCGACAACCTGTCGGCTGGCCTCAATTATCATACTTTTTATTAATAATTTAGGCTTATCTAACAAAAAAAACTGCTACCAAGTATTTAATCATTCCTGGTATTCATGAGTTAGCACTAAACTCCAATTATATTCACGTACAGTTTTTATCTCACGCTAAAGGAGTGCTAAAAAGGAAACTGAGTAAGTAATTAAAACAGACATATATAGCAGTAAGGTAAAAAATACATGAATATGTACTGTAATTCGCAAATAGCAGCTTTCGCAACAGGTAGCCATTACCATAACGCCTACTAAGCTCTTTATACTGTATAAAGGTTTTTGCCTGAATTTATTTTATTTTTTTATACAAAATTATTGATAAATTCATGAATTGTATTATATATTTATAAATGTTTGAAATTTATAATGCTTCTATATAATGATTATGTATTTTTAGGGTTCTGTACATTTTAAGGAAAAAAGGAACCCTTATAAGATCACATTGTTGTCCGTCTATCTGTCTGACAAGAACTTTTATCTCAGGAATGTTTAGATATCGAGTTAAAATTCAAACCATATACTCAGATCTACGGTCCCATGATTTCATATAAAAATATATTTCAAAAATTAAAATGGGGGCAAATTTGGTATTAAAGCCGCTAGTTGAAAGGGCTAAGCTAAGCTTGAGAGACCTCCAATTTTTGTACGGAACACTCGGTGGGCGAACCTGGCTTGCGCTTATCCGGTTTTTTTTTTCGTTCTTGTAGAAAGTTCGATAAATTCTTATTCTACACTCCCCATGTAGAGTATATGCCAAAGTCAGTGTTCTACGCCGCGTAGTTTCAGCTGTTCGTTTTATGTCAGTTTATACAAAGAATAATTAAAACCAAAACGATTTCAATTTTTTTTAAAGAATAGTAGTAGTACATAAAACTCTTACTATTGCAATAGCTATCATTCCTTGTCATTAGACCAGATCTACCCACAATTTTCTTTGCAACAATAGCTTTCAACTTTCCTTTTGAAACAATTGAAACGTAAACCTCACGTATATCGTGTAGATTAGAAGCTCTTAAATTTACCATTCGTGCAAACGTAGCCGGTACAATGTGGTGGAAGTTTTTTGTCTTGCGACCCAGTTCGCTGAAACTTTTGATCTTACTGCGTTTCATCTCGAAACCCTCATGAGAGACAATGTAATTACAGGAAAACGCACAAGTTCAAAAGAATTGGTGCCTTAAAATAAAATATTATGCAAAAAAGAATAGAAATAAAAGAGTCTTACTTTATTGACATACATAAAAAAGTTGTTTTTTTTTGCAATGTCACATAAATAAATTATGGCAAAAAAAAAACAATGGTCTAAATCAAAATATTAGGAAATATGTTAAAAGAACAATTAATGAAACAACAAAATCACGTCGAAATATTAACCAAATTGAAGCCTAAACTAAACGTATCACGCTCCAGGGAAATTACGAGATTTACACTCTGACATTTGAGAAATATAGAAACGAAAAAAGAAAGTAATGTAATATTAGAGACCGCCTACTTACTTACCTTTGTTGAGAATTCTTTACTAAGTAGTTCCTTTGGCAAAATAAAGTAGATGATTACTTTTGTTATATATGTATGTATAGATACATCATATACCTTTTTATGTAAATTTATTTGTGTGCTTGTACTTATCAATTTACAATTTCATATTATTTTTATAAAAGCTAAAAGAGACCTCGAGGGAGGCTCACCCTGTCCTCCCAACACACCTATACAAAGGCTTAAAAACTTCAAGATATCAAAAACGCAATTGAAAATATTTCGTGCAGTAATGACAAACAACGTTAAATTTCGATAGGTATACATTAAAAGTATCTTTAACCATCAAGAACAGTTCTCATATAATGTATAGTGAATTCACAGCTACAATTAGACCGAGATATTACATTCTTACCCATGTTTTTCTTGGACACTGGCTGAGTTTTCTTAGAAAATATCGCATAATAATTACCAACTTTTATAGAAGTCGTTAGATTAAAATTATCTTTATTAAGAGTAAGTGAGGCCGTCGTGGCGCAGAGACACAGCGCCTGATTAAAAACGCAGTGGTTGTGGATAAGATTCCAATACTTTAGGAAGATGAAATACTCACATTTTTTTTACATAAATAATTGATTTTATTGTTAGTAATAATTAGACTTTATTTTAATTTTTTTGCTTTGCTTGCAGAAATATTCTCTAATGACTACAGAGTTAAGAGCGATTGAATCTGATTTATTCATTGATTCATCAAAATATTTCTGAAGTTCATATTAAATTTAATGAACACATCGCTTACTGCCTCGTAAACATGTAAACATAAAATGGTTTATTACTAAAATTGTTTATAACGTTATGCCCAATCTGTATGTATGTATGTATGTATGTATGTATGTATGTACCTCCAATTATTACTCGTCGGCGCGTTCACCTTTTACCAAATGACGCCTATAAAAAGGACATCAAGCCTCTGAAAATTGCAACCACAATTTTCGAGACAGTTATTACTTTTTATCCACCTCTTGTGCGTTTCGATGTTGAAAATAAAAGGATCTGTGTGTGTGTGTGTGTGTGTTTTTTTTTTTTTAATTTGCCTCAAATATTTTGAATTTTTGGGTTTTGTGGTATAAAGAAGGGTATAAGTTATTTTTGAATAATTGTTTTAAGTACGCAAGTAAAGTAAGTTTAATATTATAATGTTAATACAAAACTTATACAATTGTGTTATACACTTACATTTTTTGCACAAACAAACACAGAGTATCTTAAGAAATGTTTTTGAATTAAATATTTTTTTAAAGAGAATCATGATAAAATTCAATCAATTTTTAAATTTGAAAGCTTCTTTTTGTGGTAATCCACACTAATGATATACAAATACTTTAGATTTTTTAATTATGGTTCATTTGTTGAGAACACATACTGTTTATACGTATAGTTGTATATATTATACGAAATTTCAATATAATACTCACAAAGTTGATAGTTTACGGCATAGGAGGATAAGACTATACTTACTTTACGTCAAACTGCACGTTTCCTGACTGGCAAAGCAATTCAAAGCTCTCCAACTGTACTCGAAGTTTGATCAAACGTTTTTAACTTACGGATTCCTTATGTTATGAGTGAAGTTAGATAAGGCTGCCTGGAATGATTCCTGGTTGGTAGTTATAAAATAGTTCAAAATTTAATTAACATGGAAATTACGGAAGTTAATTAGTTAGTTTATTATAACTTTAATCTTTGAAATTCTTTTCTTTGAGCTTAGCTGTGTATCCAAACACAGTGTTGAGAACAAAAATTGTAAAACACTAAAATTTATTTGTTGTATTTTTTTGTAATAGATATATTACAAAATAAAAATGTTTTATGCCCTTAACCAGATAGCAGGTTTTACCATCGTCTAGATACATCGCGGAACTTCCAGACGTCGCGGAGCTCAACGCCGCGCGTTGTCTTTCCAGCACAGGAAAATGAAAATAATTCACTCCCGCGAGTGGACAACCGCCAAACCCACAACCATCACTTTTACAATAATTGTCTATGGCTATACCATTAACATCCCTAACTAAAATATAAAAATAAATGAAAATAGACAAACTGCAACTTAGTAATATGGTAACTTAATCAGTTTATGAAATTATTTTAAGACTTTATAGCCATTTAATAAAGAAGGTTCTCGATGTTAATACTGGTATTAAACGAGCGGCAGAACACTGTTACTTGAGGTGTTCAAAGAAAAGTAAAAAACATTTTTATAATAGAAAACATCTGCAGTACAAATGTACCACTATATTATGATGTTTTATTACCAATTAACAGCGAAGTACAATTTTGTATTAAACGTGCCAATTATGTATTATTTTGCACTAACGACGCTCCCTTACTCCACACGGGTAATCTATACATATAATAAATATGTAACTGATCGCTGTCTGTACATGGAAGATTATGAGAAAATTTATTATTGTGGTCATGTATTAATGTAATAGAATTTTATTCGATACAATTGCTATAAAATTGTTTTATTGAATTAATTTTAGTTTCCAATATATGGATATTGTCTTGTTGAGTAAATAGTGACCCTATAGTCCAACGTCTGACTGTCAACGTGATGATAGTGGCTTAAATCCTAAAATTTTTAATTACACCGGAAAGCTGATAATGGAGTGTCTCAACACTAAGTTTTCTCTGGCTACCCTGCAGCATATAGCGTGTACATAATTTTTAATATAACGAATGAATTAAAAGCCTGACACGACAATTAACATAGGTACCAATATTACTATTGAAAACATGTTTTATATACGTTTATGATTGCTCAGGTACCTATATTGTTAGCAACTACACACAATGTTACTTTAACAAGAGGTAAGAAGCAACAAAAAGGCAGCTTTTGTAAATTCAATCAACGCGTAAAATCAATCGAGTAGGACGGAAACGTTCGCGCGCGATATCAATAGATTTTGTTTATAAAAAAACAAGTTTGCGATGTCGGATTTTGTAGACTGTGGCGTCGTTATCACATCGTCAATACTCGTCAAATTAACATTAATGCAGACGAGGTGAGTGACCTCGTTTGGCGAGCGTGGGACCGGCGCGAGCGCAGTTTTTGCAACTACCCGCTACGCCGCCGCCCGCAGGCCGCAGGTAGCACATAAAGATGAGTCCATATCAATCGCGAAAATGTTTCAAACCAGTTTCAACTAAACAGGACAACTTTTTATATTTAAAAGTAAATTATTTAATTTTTTTCTATACGTATAGGTATACGTAGGTTTGTTAACGCAAATTCATTTGTACGAAATAACGAAATTCACAATAGCTCCACAGAAAAATTGTGAAAAGCACTCAAAATATCAACTCAATAACGTGAACGACATTATGAGAAATGTGAAAAGTGAAGCACGTATTATGGATGTACATTACCCAGCATTGAAACAGTTGTAATTTAATGAGGACGGAAATATGTCAACAGTGTGTCCTCAGCTGAAGCACCGACTTCCATCGTATAGAACATAATTGAACCAATTATACGACATTGTATTTATACTAATGTGTGTACGTTTTTTGTTCAAAATCAACGAGGCTGGCCGATGTGTCCGGCCAAATAAAGTTGCAAATCTGCAGCGAGATTTTGAAAACGAGTTCGCAGTTCCAATAAGCTGGAATATATTATACTAGCGCTCCGCCCCCGCTTCGCTCGTCGCTGACCAGCGTACAGTGCGTGTTACGAATTACGTAATAAATGACTTGGGAAGATGAATGAGAGAAAATCTTTTAAGCATATATTTTTTTTATAAAAAAAAATACCTGAAAAAATCTAAACTAAATCTCTCTCTTCACTCTGTATCCTACACAGCGGGTAGGCAGAGGGAACCTTTTGTTATGACACTTCGTTTTCCACTTTACGCCGAATTCTGGAGACGTTGCGTGTTGAGTGGCAGTACTCAACGTCTCGCTTTGTCTCGACACTAAAGGGAAGAAATGGAAATATAAATTTAAATAAATATTTAATTTCCTCGACTGGGGATCGAACCCACAACCAGTCGCACTTACTAACTGGCTTAAAAGTAACTAAAGGAAATTCATAATATTAAAAATAATAAAGCTCCCATGTTCATCCTAAGACCCTCAAGCACCTCTATATGAAATTTTATCACAATCAGATCAGTATTTTGGCGGTAATTGCTTTACAGATAGACAAAGGTACAGACAGACCGGCAGAGTTACTCTCGAATTTATAATATAAGTATGGATTTTCTCCTACAGGTACTTTTATCCCGGCACCTATAAAATACACTACAAATATGCTAAGGTACGACGTGGAAAAGGATTTGCATTTTAAAGTTTTTATCTGTGATCCCAGGTGATACGAAATAGAGCCATACACTGTAAAAGTTTGAATATTTTAGAATTTCAATAGCGATACAGATTGTCCTAGATACATGTCCTTTAGCGAGTATTTGAGGTTTAGAGAACTGGTTGACTTTTTCCATTTTTTTTAGAACCACTAATGATTTCAAAGTTCACGTAAATTACAAATTCACCCTTGATATGAATCATCGTTATCAGCCTATCGCCGTCCACTGCTGAACGTAGGCCTTCCTCATCAAGCACCAGCTATCCCGATCTTGGGCTTCTCGCAGAAAATATAGCCTAGATCCTGTAATGAAATACAGTAGTCCTGTCCTGTAAATTAAAGTAGACACAATTTTTTTTACTGTTTTATTAGAGTATAAATAGTGCAATATATTTTTTAAAAAACTTACGATTAAATTCTAAAATGTAAACTAAGATGTAGTTGATCTGAAGCTTCGGTGAATGGTCGCAGAAGGTCGAATGGCATTAAGGGTTAATTATAACTGGACGATAAACAATATTTTTGTATTAGTTTTAATTATTAATATTATAGCACAATAGTGTAATGAAACGAATTTTAAACAATAAAATATATATACATATAAAAAATATAGAAATTAGTCCATGCAGGAAAAATTTACTACTAAATACTCATTCTTCTTAAATAAGTTATACGTTGCATATAAAATATATTAAACTTTTAGGAAGTATGAATTCAATTCTTACATTGCATCACATTTATAGTTTAGTGTAAAGTTACTTGTAAAGCATAGCTTAGCTAGCAACCTAGTGTTGAGACACTTCGCTCTCATTAAAACACCTCCGTTCCTCACTTTTTCGCCAAATTTTCAGGCAAGACGTGTTGAGTGGCAGAACGAGGAAATGAAAATATTCATACAATATATTCAATAAATAAACTAAAAGCTTTGTTTGCAGCTTGCCTTATTACCGCGTCGCGTGTAT
Organism: Heliconius melpomene melpomene; assembly: GCA_000313835.2. Lineage (NCBI taxonomy): Eukaryota > Metazoa > Arthropoda > Insecta > Lepidoptera > Nymphalidae > Heliconius > Heliconius melpomene. The sequence continues at coordinate 55,506 of HE672043.1, read as the reverse complement.
AGTACAGATCACCAAGCGATGATTCATAAGACCTAACTCTCTACCAAAATACATTATACTATTCATTCCGGTTATTTATACTTTGCTAAAAATAGATAAATATGTTTTAAATGTTATTTAATATTTTAAAATGTCCTTCCTTGATTTAATATAACTATTAAATCAAGATGCTTACAACCATTTTATATTTAATAGAATAACAATATAATAGTAAAAATACGTTAAAATGATAAATTATAGTATAAGAACGTTCTTTAAAATAAATGATACAGATAATATAAAATAAATCCCACTCGCGCCTAACTAATTATTATTAATTTTAAGTATAATTAAAATATTGTATAACAATCTCGTAATAGAAAACTCTCAGAAAGTTCAAAAGTTCGTGATGACATCGAGCTTATACTGTATTTAATGCTTTTAGGGTCGGATAGCAAACATTATAAGCCATTATCAACAACTTTCCTTTGATAGCGAGGTTGGGGCCAAACTTTAAGAGATAAAGGATAAAACTTAAAGTTGTAAACTTGTTCTTTATCACTATTTAACTCCCTGTTATAAATGTTCCGTGTCTGTGATGCTTTTAATTATGTGTTTGTAATGTCGTAGTCTCTTTAATAGTACCCTTCACATCATCATATTCTCATGATAAGGCTTTATCATAGCAAAGCGTGGCATTAAGCCACTCATAACGCAATGTTTAAAAAAAATAATAAAATATGAGGAACGAAATGTCTTAATGCTAATTTTTCTCTGCTTTCCTTGCTACAAGGGAAAAGGCGTGAAGCTGCTTATGTTACGAATCTTTATTTATTCTTTATTATTGTCGATCTTTCTTCTTTCTGTCGATCTTTATTATTGTCGAGGGAATAAAACATGACTTCTATTTAATAATATACCCTATAGTTTTTGTTAAATATTATTTTCTTTGAACGAAACTCGACTCTACTACTGTCAGAAATTACCAAATATTTTTTTTTACATTTATATTTACGCAATTGTAATTATCTTACAAATATGTATTTATGATAGATACTTTTCGATCGTATTCGAAAAGCTCGGTATTGACTTCAAAGATTTAAAGATTTTTAAACACATTATTTTAAAAAGCCGGGAACGTAAATAAATATAGCGTCATAAATGCAATATGACGCTATATTTATTTACGTATAATATACGTATATGTTCAGTTTATACGCGTATGTAGGTATTCATAAACCACATACTGAAAGTAAAATATTGAATTTGCAATAAATTTGCTATGATTGACATTATTCTAATATCCATATACGATTTCAAACTTAAATTTCTTGAAAAGAAAACTTTCACAGTGACAGTCTAAAAGTAGTTCAAATGGAGGTGTCCCATTCGGGTGACACGTAAATCAAATTGACAATGCTATTATAAAGATTTCGAAATTGTAGAAACTTTTCTCCTAGCACTTTCTTATACTCTAGTTACTATAAGACTTATTTATTAAAACGTAATTTACTATACTTTTAAAACACCTAATTCCCCATTTTCCATCCAATTTTCGAGACATTACATTTTTGGTGGCAGAATTCATTTCCTCGGATAGGGGTCGAACCTACTACTGTTGAGATTATAGTCAGACGTTGTGTTGCTAATCTACGACGACCTCACGATATTTTATTAACAAAAATAATATTTATATTATACAACTGATCCGGATTTAAATCCGCAACTTCCGTTATACCAGACGTGGCGCCGGTGTACCACGCTGCTCTATGTCATTAAATATTGAATACCTTTCGCAATCTATTCTAAAATCACATTTAATTTAATTTGATAAGCTTAATTGGAAACAGCAATTAATTCAGTTATAAAAACAATATTACAAAAAAAATAATTTTACTATTTTCTGATACGTTTTATAATATTTTTTTACAATCTTTTTACTTTTATATCATTTATATAAACGTAAAAAGATTGTAAAATTAAATTAATGAAGCAACTTTAAATAAGCTCAATTTAAAGAAAATATTAAGTGCTTCAGTTTTATGCTCTGAGCTTTTACATGCACATTAAGAAGCCAGAAAAAAGGTCTTTAAAAGAGGGTATGCGAACAAAAAATAACTAAAGCATTTTACATAGAAAATGTTTATTATAAGTAAAGAAATATTTAACATTTTCATTTCTTCGCTCTCGTATCGAGAAAAAAGAGGCACTGAGTTGCACTACTCAACACATAGCCTCCAGAGGGCAGCGGAGTGATATAACACTAGGCTCTAAGCTGAAAGAAGTAACGTCGTTAGCTTACACAGAATAGTCTAGACATAACGTCACGTTATAAATAAATTAAAATGCAAATCAGCTGTCAATGGCAGGTAGCAGCTATGCAAATAATCAATCACCGAAACTAATAAAGAGTTAACCATAAACAATATAGTTTGAAATAAAAGTTTGAGATACCGTCCAGACATTCATTAGCGGGGCAATAACCGAATCGCAAATCAAGTAAACATGACCTGTCGTGGGCGTTATCGCTATAATTTAAAAAAGGCCAGACTTAAACAACCTGTTTTCGATTATATTTTTTTATATAATAATATGAAGTTGGCCGTCGCTCTTGAAAATTGGAATATGCAAGTTCAATTTATATTTTGGATGCATTAAATTGACAATATTGAACGGTGTTCTTAATTTATTAGGAAGTAATTTTCTGTATTTTTTTTCTCAGTTTCACGCTGCATCACTCTTTCACATACTTCACTTTCACAATGTGAGGTAGAAATAGGCAAAGAAAATCTAGAGATAAGACGTCCCGCCCAGTTTAGAAGACATTGTAAACATAACTTCAATTTATACTTTAAATGTATTAAGGGTAGTATTTATAAATCGCTCTCAACTCTGAGATAGATCTTGAGAGCTGTTAAGAGCCACAATATCAAATAGTATTTTTTTTAAAAAGATCTTTTGTTATATATCCATGTACATATTAATATGTTAATGGGAATTCATATTGAATGTAAAACTCGTGTCACCAGGTTTGCAAGTCTCAGGGGTGACCCTTAGAAATGAGCACGTAGCGTTGTTTCCTCATCCCGATAACAGAGCAGGATTTATTTTCCAGCAGATCGTATAGCAGTCAAAACCACTCCTGAAGGCAGGCAATTTTGAACTAGAGTTTGACAGCTTTTGTTTTTTATTTAAAAAAATAAAAATATGATTATGAAAAGTGTTTCAATTACTTCTTTTCTTTCTAAAATAGCTATATGATCTAGTTTGGAAAAACCGTAGCACAGAAGTACAATATTCTCAATTTTTACCAACAAGAGTAGGTTATCATAAATATGAACGTGAAAAAGAGAGTTATCAACAGCCATTTCGAGCTTTAAGTTGACATAATGACTGTTAGGCCGAATGCCAAAAAACCAACGACCAAGTGCCAAATGGTACGTTCAACTTACTTTGTTAAAGTTATTTTTTTATTATAATTGCTTAAAATAGTTAACATTACTTACTTTGTAGATATATACAAACTTTTTCATGCAAACAAAATCGTATGACCCAGTCTCAATTCATCGAATAAAATCGTGGGAAATTCCGCAATTTAATATTAAGTTCGCCATAACCAGATCATATGCCAACTGATAAATTTAATTATACATACCGTAAAAGGTCCAACAATTTGTGTAAGTGAAGCTATTTATTAACTTAATAATACTTGTTACTTACGAATATCATGATTGACCATAATAAATAAATAGCAATTTATACTAATTTGGCTATAAAATTATAAAAATGTTTATTTGCGTGTTGAGTGGCGAAAGTCAACGCCGAATTTTGTGTACCAGAGACCTAAAAATGAAAATAATTATATTATACTAGTACAAGCATATGTATGTATATAGATTTATTCTAAGCTTGTCAAGTTTGTTATTAATTGCATTGTAAATCCGATAGTAAGTAATAGGTGCGATACAATTGATCTAATGCATCTAAATATAGTGTTAGGAACCAGTTTCGCAGACCAGTGGTCTGTCCTTGTTTTGTTACAGATGCACTGCGGTTACAGTTTATTAATATAAATAGAAAAGTTTTAAGAAAAAAATGATAAAATATTTATATTTTCCCAACCCATTGTGGAGTATAACTTAAAAAATTCGACGAAATATGCATTGCAGTTCCACCTTTGGCTTATATATTCCTGGGCAGCCTTATCTGTCAAGCAAGTTATATTTTTTGTACATATATATTAAGCTTATTCAGTAGCTAAGGGCAATTAATTGATTTAGTGAAAATTTTAGATAAGAGAGAAGAAAAATATATCTAACTCACCTACTAAGGAAATCATTCGGAAATATTTTGATATATTGAAGTAGTGTTTAAAAAATATGTAAGTTAACAAAATTTTACAAAATAATACTAATTTGTATTGGAATAAAACTGCTGCTGTTGCTGCTTGTCGGCAATCGAAAAAAGCAATTTTTATTAACTCATCTCGAAGTTCCCTTTTCCAGACGAAAGTCAGCCCCGAGGCGCTAATTCAGTTAACATATCTGTGACGAGCGACGACTCGACGAGGCACATCACTAAATGATGTAATAAAAATATATAGTTTCCCAAAACAGAATGCTTGCGAATTATCTTAGCCTCTTTGTGAAATTGTAGTTTAATTAATTTATAAATAAAATAAAAAGAAATTTCTCTGTTATATCTGTCGTCATTAAAATAGGAATAATAGAATATCTATATTCATTAAACATCAATAATCTCTACAAAATACTACAGAAAATCTGTGTTTGGTCAAACGCGGTAGCCTCAGGAACTATTAGTTCGAACAGAAGAAATATGTTGGGAAGTCTATTTATCGAGGAAATCTGCAGATTATATTCTAATACGATAAGTTTCGTTATAACTTAGGTCAGAGTTGTCTATGGCAAATATATCGCAAGTATGTCATATGTCATACATTCGTAGTTGTTTCTATTTGACTAAGGGGCGAAGGCAGGCAGAAAGAACTTAGTGTATTCTGAATAAACGACTTTAACTTCGTGTAAACCTAAAGTTGTATTTCATTAAAAGCTACAAATTATACTAATTAATAGGATAATAAGTAATAACTAACTATTTAATTTTGTAAAAATCGTTACTATGTCAAAAACATTCAGCTGAGCTTTCAAAGGCAAAATACAAGTTTCAAGTTTGGCTTAATAGCAAAATCTATCATTAGTATCACGCACAGATTCTATTCAAAGCCTTTCGTACAAGAAAATGTCTTCAATGAGCTGTTGAAACATGATTTATTGAATGTCTATCGCAGTTGCGTCGGAATAGATACAGAGAATATAATATTAGGAAATCATTTATTTGGGTATAATAATTTGTAAACAGACAATTATTATTTAATAAATATTTTTATATTTGGATATGTAAATTATTTCTCTAAAAACTACTAAGTATCATAAATTATAAACTAAAACCATTTCAGTATAACGTAAAAGGCCGTCAGTTGTTCAATCGATAGAATGGCCATTTTAAGCCGAGTGTCCGGAGTTCCAGTGTGTGCACATTACCCTCTACATTCTCTTCAAGGGTGACTCTTTATGACGTCATACATCATAGATTTCCGACGTACCGTATATCAGTGAACGCTAGGACAGAGCACACAGGCAGATAGTATACGAAATATGTAAGTTTATTAATAGAAAGAATTATATTAAACGTGAATGTTTAATTTCTTCGCTCTGGTAATAAGACAAAGCGCGGCGTTAAGTTTCGCTACTCTACACGCTATGTTTCATAAGTTTGGTAAGAATGTGGAAAGAAGTGTCTTAACATAAGGTTGCCTCTGTCCTCCCTTGTTAATATATTAATACTAACCATTTCTTCTTTGGAACTTCAATACAAATCAATATTTTTTAATTAAAATTATTGTTTAGCGAGTATATTGCATTTGTAGTATGGAATATAGTGACATAGGAAACTCCAGGTCTTCCCTAGGGAAATTTACTGCGACCGTCTGCATCTATTGTTAATCCGTTCAAATATATAAAGTTTAAATGTTCATATTTGCAATACCTATACGGATAATACGGTTTACTCCCAAGTCCGGAATTTATTATATAAGTATTATTAATAAATAATAATAGAACCTAATTTAAAATACTCCGTTCCCATTAAGACACCCCCGTTCCCTGTTTTCCGCCAAATTTTAGAGGCTTTGGATGATCAGCCATGACGATGCGTAACGATGCTACGACCAGAGCGAGGAAAGAAAAATATTAAATATTTAATTTTTTTGAGTTGGATCGAACCCTGTGCCTCGACTGGCATAAAAATTTTCTTATATATAATGAAATAAATGTCAACGTAGTGCATATTTTATCTTACTCAGTATAATAGCTTTGCTTAATAAAGGCCACTACAGACGAGAAAAAGATTCAATTTGAATAATAGCTTGAAACTTTTCGTGTACCATAGGGAGTTGCTGTTTCTTAGTTTTTCAAAGAAATTATACAATGAAAAGCAAATTAATCGTGAAATTAAAATTCTGATCATGTCAACATTTTAAGGATGTTTTTTGTACATGTATAAAAAAAGATTAAGAAAATCGATTCTGCACTTGAAAAATGTATTGAAATATTTATTGGGTCGTATTTATCGATAACAAAAGTTAAAATACCGTAATAAATAATTTATCTGTTAACTGTTGTGGTACTTTAAAAGTATTACTTTAGAATAAATGTGCAACTACAAAAAGCAGGCAGACCGAGATCCATTCACATGACGGGACTGCTCTACAACCCATTAAATTCAATCCGACCCCCGAATCCTTACGAAAAATCCTGCGACCTCTTATTCTAAATTATTATTGAATAAACTTTAAAAATTTAAATGTCAAAAAAATATTTAATATCAGAAAAAAAATTAAAAGAACTCTGCAATTCATATATAACATTCATATAAAAAATTATCATAAAAAATCACAAATAAAATATAAATTACAACATATATACATATATATTTATACGCATTTATTTAAGCGTCTAATACAACTGTAACCCAATATCTAAAGGCAAGCTCCACATCAGTAAGCTCTCGTCGCCAAGTAACCGAGGGCAGGACAATACGGGCTCGTATTTACTCAGCGCCTGCTCAAACAGACCGACTAGGAGCTGTTTATTAACTTTTTTACTCCCTTTTTAACTGCAAGCTACTACAGTGACCGTCACGCTTTGTGTGTGGTCGCAGTGGCGGTTTTAGAATATACGAGCTACTGAAGAGGTGAGTGCTTAGCCGTGCTCTATGTACTTAAAGATTCAAAACGATTTATTTCATAGAAGATTTACGTCGATATAAATATAGGACGTTATGAAGTAGGTATATAAACAACATTATCAATAAAAAATTGAAAGCCCGCTAGCAGCTACAATTAACACGTTCGCCCAGAGGAATCTTAATCAACAAGTGTTCATTACATAATTGACTCGTTTTTACAAACACATAAAAATGTACATCTGACGGACGGACGGACTAAATAGAGACACTTTCATTAGGTGTAATATACTGATTATGCTTATTAAAAGATTGTGGCGCAGTGCGAGTGCGAGTGCGAGTGCGAGTGCGAGTGCGAGTGCGAGTGCGCGTACGTGTGGATATGTGGTGGGCGCGCCGGCGCGGGCGGATAAATCAAATGTTTTTTGTTGATACTCCTTATAACTCGATCAAGTCACCAGCAATCCATTTTGGTCGGCGAATTTTCAAGTTTTTCTCGGTTCGGTCGTCGGTCGGTATCAATCATAATTGGTCGGTTTTTGCGATTTTCAGAATCGGCGCGCTGCGTGCACGCATGTCCGTCCCGCGGGGGTGGGAGGGGGGGCGCGCGGGGGTGTCACTGTGCAAATGCACTCGTAAACCCGCCGCGAGGTCAACGCACCCCCCCTCCGCGCCGCGCTGCGCCCGCTCACCCCGCCTCTATAAAACGTTTACAGCTACGATATATTTGTTTGCTTATAGATTAGACTGTTGTAACCCACTTCCGACAAGATTTCTTCTCGTTTTTTTATTCCATTTTTGTGTCTTTTTTTTTCATATCCTTAAAACACTAAGACGCACAAAGGGATGACATCATCTCAAGTTTCTTTAGTGCACTCTTCGTTTAATATTCATTCATTACGCACCGCGCTTTAAAAAAGCTTTTTAGTTTTAAGCTCAATGAAGTACTTGTGTTGTCAATAAATGTTGTAGGAAAGTAGGTTCTGTGCGTCGGTAATACGGGCGACGCACTAGGCGGCGCACGAGTTTCGACAAGCTATAATTATGCGTGTAAATATGCTGCCATAGACGTCGAGACGGTGCAACTGCGGCTGATTTTATAATGAAAACCGGAAAGAGAGAATCGTACCTGTTCATGTCTCGTCGCGTGTTAATACGAGAGCCTTTTTTAACGTTAATTCGAAAAGATACTACGCTTCATGTTAATTTATTATAGCTTATCGCTGAAACGCTAAAGTGTTGCTACTTTTAGAGATTGTATCATAGCTCATTGTGATGATAATGTAGTCATTAGGTATTACCATGACCTCCCACGTGTTGGTGCTTATTTATCAAATAAAAGTCTAGAAGTGTCGATGGTTTTAATTTTTAACTCTAGTTATTTTATTTTTCTACTTTATTTAGTGATGCCAACTAGTCAAACTTTTATTTACATTACACATCACATTATGAAGAAAACCAATAAAATTGTTTTTTTGTACTAAGAAGCCGCTTAGTATAATGATTAAAATCAAATGTATCAACTTCACTCTGTATCCTGCACACAGCAAGGTAGGCGGAGGGAACCTAGAACTGCGTTCCTCATTATCCGTCGAATTCTGGAGACGCGTAACTCAACACCGCGCCTCGACACCGGAACGAAGAAATGGAAATATAAATTCAAATAAATATTTCTTTTCATCGAGTGGGGATCGAACCTACAACCAGTCGCTTTTACAGTCACAACCTTATGCCTTGCGCCACAACTTATCTCTGATTGATATTAAAATAATCCCCATACTATACAAGATACGAGTACGTCTCGTCTACAAAACTTTCAACGTAGATTATTAAAGAAGTTCGCGATAACATACGATTATTATCAGTCCCATGGGAAACGAGAAAGTACCTAGTATGAGAAACTAGCATTATTGATCGCTCACTACACACTGTTTTCGCAAGCTTATTTAGAACTCGCATAGAAAATTATCATTGGAATTAGCAAATAATTATAATATTTAACACATATTTAATATTTTAAATAATGCATAAATACAATGATAACGGAGAACTGAGAATAAAATGAGCGTTAATATATTTTGTAATTCAGGTTATTATAGTTCGAGTATGGAGCTTCTTAATTAGGTTCCCTCTGCCTACTCTACTATGTGCAATATATAGTGTGGAACTAAATTACCTTACGCTGTTCACATTTCTTTCATTTCTAAACACATATTCCGCTTAAAGCGCAAAACTAAAACGAAGTAATACATTATAGTATTGTGAAGTTGGCAAGTGTGGGGCGGTCACACGGAGTGCGCCAACGCATGTCGGTGCCGGGGCGAATGGCCTCAAGAAACAATGCCTCCTATTATTTAACTAAACGACTAAACCCCACCTGACCCTATTAGCTTCTTTACAGCAGGTTAAATGTGACGCTGAGGTGCATATGATTACAAAATACTTGGCTATTTTCAAAAGGTATGGGATGCAGTTAATCATAAGAGTCGGTAAAAACCTAGGTATGAATGTATAACTCTTAATTGGTTACGTTTTACTTTTCTTTAGTTTCTCCATATAAATTGGTAGGCAAAATAAATAAGCTTTAATACGAGTTGTTTCATTTCAATTCTTTTTCATTGTTTGTTTTTTTTTTTCATTGTTTCATTGTTGTGTATAGACACATATTGTGTAATAGGACCCATTGATTGCAATTTGGTTTATGGACGAAGAACTTTTTTCCTTTACTTTTGTTTTTGCTTCAAGCTGTACCCCTCATACAGCAAGGTAGACAGAGAAAGCCGAAAATTGAAACACTCCATTCTTCAGTTTACAATTTTAGAGGCACTGCGTGTTGAGTAGCGGAGCTAAACGCTAAAAAACTAAAGCTACGCTTTCTATTGCTACCAGAGCGCGGAAACGGAAATAGTTTATTCCCCCAGTGCGTCAAACCCACAACTATCGTGTTTACAAAAAGACAATGTGCTGCTGGACCATAACGGTTTCTCTTTCTATTACTTGAAATTGAGTTATAGAAGAGTGATTTTTACAATATATACAATAGCAATCTAAAATCTAGAATATTATGTATGGGAAAGTACCATTAAAAGTTCATTCGTCATTTAGTTTTCACGTACACATCATCTTATATTTTTATTAATGAGCGCTAGATTAATTAATCGATGAGGAATAATGGAGGACAGGTGACGGGTGACGTGTGTATCGAAAAGTCTCATAATAACAATTTTCTGAATAATTCCTTTATTTTTGAAACGATTTCATTATTATTTTTGTACACGTTTTTAATTTTTTGTATTAAGCATACCTATCTAGCCTCGTATTATCATTAAAAAATTACCCCAAGTAAGATTTGAACTCGCATTCAATTAGGCATATGTAAACGACATCCCGTATTAAAAGATAAGAATATAATCCCAGCTACAGTTTATTGTTTCAACAAAGTAAAGGTGTGCGCCTCTTTATAAAAGCTGTCTTCGTAAACGAAACCTGATCTAGGCGTTATTAATACCTCGCACTTGCCGATGCAAATTTTATATGCGACTAACGGTGAACGGCCATCAGCGTGTAATCTGCTTTACTGATTAATATCCTCGAGACCGCAATTTGGGCTAGAATTTGCTATGAATGTTATTACTAATTTAAAATAATTATCTTTGTTATAGGCTACCTATATAGAGAAAATGTAATGCATGTCTGTTATACTTTATACTGTTTTCTAGCTTTTTTTCTAAATTAAGACGATAAGTAGCAGTTTTAAATTTCACCCTATTCTTTCTTAGTAAGATTGAAGCCTGCTGCAGTCTTATTAAAATTAAAATATTTAAGTATTTGATAATTTTTGACATTTATTTCGTAGTTTATAACGATTTATATACCTATGCTTCTTGCAAACATATTTTCTTATGTAAGCGTGTTGAGTTTCGGAACTCAAATCCTCACTTTGTATTGCCAAAATTAAACTCAAATGACTCACTACGCCACTATGATCTCTACAAATACTGCAGTAGCCTATTATTAAGGTAGGTACTGCAATATTTGTAAAAAAACCCAAAAATTTTTAACTCTTGTTTTATATTCACTACAGTTTAAAAAGTCTTTAATGTTATGCCTGTCATTAAAGAAAAATCTCCATGTCACTTTTATCTTCTAGTTATTTTACTACTAAGAAATACTAATTTGGCAGTTCCGTAAAGTTCAGTAAACTTCATAAGCTCTGTACGGGGGAAAAAATCCTCTTGCTAAATTTCTCATTACTTTGCGTACTTACTTTTAAACTGCTCTTTGCCCAAACAAGATGAGGTAAATCCCTATTGGAAGGTAGCTTTGTAATATGTAAAAAAGAGCAAAAACAATTATACCAAAAACAAATCCACATAAAAGTGACCTTTTACCTAAATTAACACTTGCCTTCAATTAAGGGGACAAACAGATTTCGACATCCTATACCGTACTAGGAAATGATGCGGCTTCTTAAGTGGTAAGAACCGTGCAATCTCTATTAAGAGAATAATGGACGTATAGTGGCGCGGGCACCCGAACAAACACTCGCGGACATGTTCCTCGGCCACACCTCTCTCTGAACTTACCGACGAGAACACTCTTGGTTACAATATGTTCACGAATTACATTTTGTTAGACGTGAAATAACGTCGTTATATACATATACAATAACTGTTCCTGTTGTTAATGTAAAATATTAAAAAACATGTTATAATTTTCACTACTTTTTTAATACTTTATTTTAATAATTTTAACACCCTCTTTTAGTTTCTAGGTGCCTTACCTATTATTTATATCAGAAAACAGACATTAGGTACATCACAAAATCTTATGGACAGTGAAAAAAGTATTAACCTTCGAAGTTATTTTTGGATACGCGTCCCGAGCGACACAACTAGTAGCGGCCGGGCAAACCGAGAACAATAACTTATTGTAAAAATTGACAGCCAAAAAATACTCTTAAATGTGTACAGTGTATATATGAATAATGTAAATTTGAAAATACAAAAAAGACACCGCTGTCTCTATGACGACACCTACATTCATTCGAATACATAATGAGAAATGATTATTTAAAGCTCATATAGAGAGGTTCATAAACACCGCGAAATATTGAACACGGACTTTCCAATTCGAAAATAATATTTATGGAAATTTTAATTATAATATTTTTTCATTCGTAAATTACTAGAATTATAACATCAAACCGGCGCCGTCTGTATCTCCACATAATAAGATTCTTGTTTATAAGTCTTTTGACCCTTTTACGCCCGTGGAGGTGAAGCCCGTAACAAATTTATAGCACCCAAACAAATCTAGTTGTTTGTATATTTTTATATTCACGCATCTCACGCATTTCGCAATGTAAGTGAATAAACTGGTGGCACATTTGTCCGTTCTCTACTCTTATTTTATTTTTTTTAAATAACTTAATTAATAAACAAAACTACGAAAGCTCATTTTGCATTTTGAAAAAAAAAAAAGAATCGGCTAAACGTTGTATCTCGCACACTGCAGGGTGGGCTGAGGAAACCTAATATTAAGACGGAGTTCCCCATTTTCCGTCGAATTCTGGAGGCATTGTATGTTAAATGGCGGAATTTAACACCGCGCTTTGCCTCGACACCAGAGCGAAGAAATGAAAACATAAAATTTAAATTAATAATTTTCTCTATTGGGGATCGAACTCACAACCAGTCGCGGTTACAGTGTGCCCCTTCGCCACCATTATTTCAATCAATTTAGCATTTTGCTTCATTACTATTCTAATAACACATATTTTGCACTATTTGAGGACTTATGGATATGGCATAGACATTAAACGCTAATAGCGGTGGTCAATCGATTTGCTAATAGATCCTATTGATTCCGCCGCGGCCGCGAACTCGGCTGCGAAACGTTTTAAAACGCTTCATAAATCTTACTTAATGGCCTTCATATATTTTCCATTTAAACAAAAGATACTCTTTCATATCAACACTCGAATTTAGTTTTTTCATAGAGACATTCAGTAGCTATGTTTGTACTTAATAGAATTTATAAGTTTTTAAGTAGTAGGTACCTAAATTAGGTAGTTGGCTACTTAAAATAAATAAAATACCTAAATATATTTCTTACGACACACAAATTCTTATACCTACGTTATTATCCATTTCTACGGTTCTGTCGCGTAATATTTTCTAAATAATCCATAGTCATAGTTAAAATCTGATGCCAAATTGTTTTTTGAAAATAAAAAAAAAACAAAAAATATGTTACCAACAGAATAATGCAGTCAAGATCAGATCAGAATCAGACGAATCGAAAAGATTTTCTAAAAGTCGATAAGTTTTCGCTACTATTATATTTTATATCTAAGTTATTTAACTCCATTGATTAGTTTTAGTTTTTGTACATTAGTTTATTTTACTTTATTATTCAAGGCAAGAACAAAGAAAACTTTGAATACAGAATAAATATTAACCTTGTGATATCGACACATTTTTCGCGGCTGTGAATGTCGTTATCACTATAAAGGGCTCGAGTCCATTTTTAGCTCAAATAAAAAGTGGGCACATAAATCGATTCCAGCGGACTCTTTGTAAAAGTACTGTGTTTGCAATAAAAACTTGTGTAATCTTAAAGTTTCAATGATAAGCCCGCATGGGAGAAGGGTTTCCTTGAAAGAGGGCGTATAATTTGAAGTCACAGCTAGAAACTTCATAAGAGTCAGATGTTACCATAACGTGGGGGATGTCACTAAAGAGATTTATGGCACAAAACATTTATTGTGACAGTATTCTGTGCCACATACTGTTGTTAAAGATATTATTTTACATATATAGTATGATTTCTGTCTGTATATATTTTTTTTGGATTCACACATCTTTTGTATGTAGCAGAGCAAGAAACTAAGAGTATCCAGACTAGAAGTAGAGCTAACTTTATGCTTACGCTTATCATTAACTTTATGTGGAGTTGCAAATTTAAATCCTATACGATGATGAGGGGGATTGACAGATATCACTACCTAATGGTAGTGTAGTTACGTATATATTAGGCATAGTCAATGATAATGTTAATGTTTTTCCTTAGGCCTGTTTCCAAGGAGAGTGGTAAACTAAATTTTCTCTTCGGACGACCGAAACTACCTCAGCTAAGAGATGTAGTGGCTCGGCATTAAATTTTTTTGCAGATACATACTACTTTAAAAAAATTATCCTCTAAAGGTTTCGTGTTTACTTTTTGAGATACGGAACACTACAAATTTAGTATTATTGGTTTTTAAATTCAAGACCATTTATAATAAATAATCATTTTTTACTGCTTTAATAAAGCTAATTACAGTAAGCATTCATCAATCATAGCAGGTGCTTCTGACAATTACCGTAAACATGGCAAATAAGTATATATTCGATAAAGTAAAAATAAAGGTCGATCCTGTATTCACTTAGTGTAATTCATTCATATAATATACAAATTATTACATTTGTAGCCCAATGAGCCTAGTTAATATGTAAAATTATCTATATGCATATTTTTCTTATATCAATAAAACCTATACCGAACAAGATGAAAACACATAAACAACACGATTAATTTCTTAATCCATATCATACAATGTGCATCTTTATTTTTAAACGGTCGTAAAACCAATACTTTAAGGCGGTTGAACGTTTTGAAGAAGATATTAAAAGTATAAAAGTCATTTTTATTATCTCACGTTGAATATTAAATGCGAATAAGAGCGCGAATATCAAGACGTGTAATTTAAATGGATATTTCTATTAAAGGACGTCGGTACTCGTCGACTCGATAAAGGGGGATTATAATATATTCCACACGGAAAGTCAGAATAATCAAATTTATATACATAATTATTCAGACACATTCGCCGTTATGTTTGAGTCTTTGCGTTGTATTAACCTTATTTAAAATATATATTTTTAGCTTATATGTAATAATTATACCTAAATATAAATGTGGTTTTTATGATTGTTTTTCACGATTAATTTTATGTTAGCTTTATAAATATTTGGCTTTATTTTTGCTAAGTAAGATAAACATCTAGAACAAAATTATTATTTTATATCAGTAATATTTTTAATATGCGTAAAGTAAATATACAATATAAATGAGAGATTTCACAGGAGACAATAACAAAAACACTCGTGACCCAAATACAAAACGATAAACAACATTTTGGTTAATGTTTGTATTTCCATATTCAGTATGAAAATATTCATAACATTAACGCAGGAATCAGAAGAAAATTTATTCAAACACATAGTTAAGCAGAGTCATATTAATTTAAAACATTTTATTATTTAAAATATAGAAAATACTTAATAAGTAATTAACTTGAGCTTGTACATATTATGTACAAGCTAATTTTTTTTGTAAAATAAACAAGTAGGTAAATAATTCGTTTAATATTAACAGCAACCGCCATCTATCGTTACATTAACTAATCATTTGACAACCAAAAGCGACATCTAGTAATAGCATGATTAAAACAATATATAATAGAATGATGTTACACAATGATATGAATAAAATATCAATAATACTTATACTGCAAGAAATAATTAGTTATTTTAATAAGTATATATTAAATATATATATTTAAAGCTGAAAATTTTTGTTTTATTTTACAGCTAAATAAAATTTTATGAAATTTTGCTGTCAATGTCAAATGAATTATGATGCCACATTGACAGCGGGCTGTAGTTAAAATACTGCCTGTGAATTTTCCTGTCAGTGTCAATTGGTGCGGTATAGAAGTTGGCGTTTAGTGTTTTATTATTTAAATGCGATTGTTTATAAACTAGATACTTTACGATACATAGCATAATGAAATAAATTTAGTATCAATCTTTTCAATCGTCGATATTATTAAAAAATAATAAACGTCTTTGCGTTCCACATTATATAAGATTTTTATTATAATAGTGAAAGATGGACGGAAATCACTGTCGGTGTTAATTTAGCGTGTCGTTTTGATGCTGTAAAAGAAATGTGATCTAGTTCAACGAAAAGTGAAGAATCTACTGCGCATAGTAAGTAAATTACTCAATTTGTACTACTTTCAGTGCAGGTCTATTAATTACTTTCAATCTGATAATGGTTATAAACAAAAAGATGTTGACCATAAAACAATTTAGATATGTTATCCGCATTTATTTACAATTTCTTCTTTATCTTGCCCTTATCAACTGTTGTAGTTTAATAAAAAATGTGTTTATTTATTTGTACCGAAACTTCAAATATTATTTAATTATAACAAATACATTAAAACTAATGTGATTTGTTTTTAATTTGTAAGGACAACAAATGCAGTCATGGCTAGTGATGAATCCAGTGTGCGTGTTGCAGTCAGGTAAGCATACAGTTTTACTATAATTTAATAACATAAAAGGTAAGAATATAAGAATTATAAACAAATACAAACATAGACTGTACTGTTTGAAGTAATTTATTTAAAAAAAAAATAAAACAATGAATCAAATATTATTATTAACTATCAGGTACAATATTCATTGCTAATTAATACATTGGGTACATTGTAGCAAATAAATATTTTTTTATATTATTAATTAAATACTTTTCAATCAAATGAATAATCTATTAATCATTTAGGACAATAATAATATTATCCTCTTTTGTTATTTCCATTTCATACAAGCAATACTAATATACTGTTTGGCTGTCTCTAATTTTGAAACCCTGAACTTTGCAATGTGACATTGCAGCACAAAAAGTAGACATGATTTTCATAATATTTACACAATGTTTGACACAAATTTGCAAATACAGTATTAGCAATTATTCTTAACAAGTACTGTAAATAGTAATGTAACTAACAGATGCTATGCAAATATTGCTGATTTACAATTCATACTTGACCGTGTATGTTATGAAACAATTTAGTGTTTTTAAATGTTTTCTTTATTCTATAGTAATAATAAAGCAGCTTCACGCTTTTTTCGTCTTAGTAGAATAGTAGGAACCTTATGTTAAGATACCTTAAATACCACTTTCTGGGCCATTTTCGAAACATTGCGTGTTAAGTGGCGGTACTTAACGCCGCACAACGTCCAACAAAATAAATTTAATATAATTCTTCCAAGTGAAAATCGAACTCGCAACCTTCGTGTTTGCAGTAAGACGCAGTGCGACTACGGCACCACGGCCTCTCTAGTATGGTAATAAATTGAGAATTAAATCTTTTAAATAAACTTCATTAAAAAAATAATGAAATTATTTCATAAAATTTTATATTTAATTAAACTTAGAAGTCCAGAGAAACTTAACGATCGTAACTACATACGACGTTTTTTATAATCGCAATATTTTACGAGTAATATAATTTAATTTATACTAAATTATAAAAATTAAATATTTTTTCGACATTTACGTAATTTAATAACAGAACTTTCGATTTACGGCACATCAATATTTTATTTGTCGTCTAATATAGTACGTACTCAACGGTGGGAAACGGAGTATCTTAACACTCGGTTCTCTCTGCCTACCCTGCCACGTGCGAGATACAGCGTGAAGCTGATTTTTTTTAATATACTAAACAAATTTTAATAATAAACGAATCTTCTCTGATATTATAAACAACGAATTTGTTTCGTTGAATGTGATAATTAAATTGTTTTTGTGATGATAGTCCATTTATTAAGGAAGGCTATATTACGTTAATCGTTTCGTATATCGAAATCTACTGTACCTGCGGTCAGGGTTACCTCTTAGAATGTGTCAAACATTACTATTAGAAACTATTAGTTTTATCCATTTTATCGCAAGTAAGAGCTAGTTCACAATGTAAAATATTCTTAATAAGACTGTTATACGAAAAATCAATAAGTTGTCGGGTTATTTACTTGATTCATGCTTCCAAAGTCGATAAAAAGTCACCCTTCAAACACAGGCGCCTACAGGACGCGCCCTACCCCAACAGCCCTCATTAAACGATATCCTGTGCCCTTATACAAGTCGTGACTGTTGCTATATTGAAATTTTGAATATATGAACAAACTCTTAATGTCTGAGCAAATTTATTTACTTATAAGATATTTAACTGTACAAAGAAAATTTATAGTTGGTTTTGGCCAATGCAAATGCTACGTAAATAATCTACTTTCCGTTCCAAAAGTAGATTAAAATGAACCTAGATATTCAGATCTTTAAAGTAAATACGAAATATTAAATTTATTTGAAGGATCTACAGTTAATTTTAAATGTTTTCATTCTTTTTAAATAATTTTTATTAACGTTCATTTACTTAAATTCTTAATTTCCTCTTTTATATCTGCATATCTTTTATTCAAAGCACGTGCCGGCTAACTCAATTCAATGACATAATGTCAATGTAGAACAATTAAATATTACGTAAAATGTGGTCATCAAATACGCCAAAGCTTAAATATTTACCAATTTAGCACAAATTTGCTTCGCTGTTTCGCCTCGTTAACTATATTTTTTTACGTGCGTCGTTTTTGCACGTAACGCTAAATTACGTTTCGACGGCTAGTGATCGTCTAAAATCAAGGTGTGGTCGATGTGATGTAACCATAGTCAAGATATGTACTAACAATAGTCATTTCTAAGAACTAGTGCTATCTAATATTTTTTTAACAGTACCTCCAATTAAATAGAAGACCAGGCCAATAAATATTTAATATTTTCATTTCGTCGCTCTGGTAAAAAGATAAAGGGTGGGGTTGAGTTTCACCACTCAACACGCAATGCTTTCAGAATTCGGCGGAAAGTGGTAAACAGGAAAGAGACCCGTGCAGAGAGCGTAAATTTAGAAAAAAAAAAACCAAATGAAGAGTTTTGAATTTTGTCAAGAATAATAACGATTGAAGTTCAAATAATTCTATAATCAATACACAGACTAAACAAATCATATATATTTTTCATGGCTCCATAAGAAAACTTAATTTGTCGAAGAATTGATCCCGACTTTACCTTTATTTTTCGGTATTTCGTGGTTTTACGTTGAAGTTTTACTGTTATTTAAGAGTATTTTTATACTGTTCGATAGAAAGAAATATAAATATGTATAAAATATCTTTAATAGAAATCCCGCTAATGATTGCAATCATAATGACTACCATAGAGATATTTCATTGTGAACATCAGCTCTAGCTACTAATTCACATCGCACAATTGCGACATTAGTAATTCTCCTGGAAACATGGATAATTACATAAAATCTACTATTAGTATGAAAATTGTGATGCGGATATAAATGTACCTCTTGAAGGCTACGGTGTGTCACCAGTTGAGTTTAGCCACTCAACACGCAATGCCTCCAGAATTCGGCAGAAAGTGTGGAACGGAGTGTCTTAACACTAGGTTCCCTCTGCCTACCCTGCTGTGTGCGGGATACAGCGTGGAGGTGATTTAATTTAATATTGACATCAAAAATATTAAAAAATATAGATATCCAAGAAAAATGGTACAATTGGAAAAAAATGTTTTCAGTTTCGATATTGTTAAAGAAACTAATAATTAACCAAGAATTTAGTTCAATTTGTATTTTATCAGATAGTTGGGTGGTATCTTACAATAACGTAACATTCCTTCGCTCTAGAGTATGAACAAACTAGCTCGTTACAAAGTATACATTTATAAATTGTAAATTAATCACGCTTCGAACTTTTTATAGTATAAAACAATCTATGTAAGTGTCGCTTTAGCTCATCTATTGTTACTTGACTATGATTGATTATTATTAAAGAGAATAATATATAAATAGGTAATCTTTTAGAACTTAATTTTTATTTTTAGATTACTTGTCGTAATTTTAATCGTATGGTGCTTTAACAAAAATCGTATGTTTTAAATAAATGTTATTTTATCTGAGGTTGTGTGGGAATCGGACATTTGTGGAAATAATAATATTTAAATTATTTTTATTTCCTTTCTCCGGTAGGCACGGTAGGGCCGCCACTCTAGGGTATACTCTACCTACTTTCAATTAGTCTTAGAATAGATTTTACACTAATCTACAGTATCAGGATGCACCGAAGTTTCTTTCCTTTTTCTTTCTAAAATTTTCCGACTAGAAAACTTGTCATTATGACACTTTTATTATTAATAGGAAATAGAAGCCGTTTCGTGCATATTGTCAAATATTTGCTGCGTAACGTCCACTTATCTTCGTTTATCACGGTTGACAGCCCGCCGTACATCATAGCTAACTTCTGCAACCGTGAACTTTGAACTATTGAAACACCTTCGCCATAACCACGTTAATGACACTGATACTTTTAAAAAAAGTTGGTATTATTAAAAAAGAAAGATATTGTTTTTATTTTTTCTCATATCCGCATACATCTATTGCATTTATGCGGAAAGACATCTGCATGCTCGGTAGTGTAACTCTACTTTCTCCTAGCTTAATATGGTTTGAACAATAATTAATTTGTATACTAGATATTATTATTCTTTTATTCATCCTTATACAACTTGTATCCTAGTTACAAATTCCAAAAAAAATATAGAATAATGTGCAAATAAATTATTAATTAAACCTGGTTACTAAGATTTTATGAATAATCTTAATAAAATAGGAGAGAATACATAGAAAATATCTAGAATACGTATTTGATAACATTACCTCATGCTTATGTTATATAGGAGTATATATACTTAATATATGTGTTACGCGTCCGTCAGTGTGATAACAGTCGTTTTCTCAGCGAATATTTAATTTGTCCTGTAATGTATGACAGCGGTGCTTTGTTAGTGTAAGTGCGTTTACATTGATTTATCTCCCATCTGAAGCTACGAAATGCGGTCAACACTATGTATGAAGAAACTGTTAGACTCGGCAATCGTGTAAATAATACCTTTTTTGCATTTTTTTTTAAATTCTCAAATAACTAATGTTTGTAGGTCTTCAATAAATGATGATTTATTCTTACGCTACTTGCTAACATTATTATTATCTTGTTTTACTGATTTATGACGTCATTTCTTTTTATTTATGTATCTATGGAGTGAATGGAAATACCGGACCGGACCTATCAGTTTTTTTTATGTATGACTATTTAAAATTATTACTTTGTAAATATAAAAGGATAACAAGAATATTTTATGGGCCAAATGTTTTATGGCCGTGCCACCTCTGTCGCTGCAATGCATGTGCCACCCAGTCTGACAAATTAACGACCTCAAGTCTGCCTGTTTGAACGGGCTCATATCAAAATAATTTTATCAAATTAAACTCTATGTGTCATCAACGTTAATTATTTGTTTAATAAATGCTTTGATATGTTTGTATAATAAAACAATCTTGCCTAATACATTTTTTTATAATGTCTTTGCTTGTTATACGACGATCGATATAGATTAAAAATATGCGTGAAATAATATTATGTATTTTAGTTATATTAATAATTTACCTAATATCATATATCATCAACAACGAACATTAAATATTCTAGTTCCACGAGTGGAAATCGAACCCGCAAACTGTCGCATTTACTTCAACCAATTTACATTATAATTGTATATTTAATATACTTTATATTCATATTTGTAGCTAACTGGTTAAACAAACGGTATACTAACCAGTTGGTTTGATAATTACTTAACCTATCTTATGATGTCGCGGCCTCTTTTGAATAAGTAATGGGCCCTTGTGAGGACAAATTTAATAGGAATCGTATTGATTGTACTGTAAAATAAATATATATTTCCATTTGATATTTGTCACTTGATTATGAATTATTTATTAGATATAGTTTCTCCTGCTCTAGCAACACAAAGCACGGCTTCAACATCCATCCCTCAACATGCGATATTTAGAATTCTGGCGGAAATCACTTACGGAGTGTCTTAACACTAGGTTTTTTTGTTTTTTTTTTGGATATACGGGATATTAACTATCATACATATTTTTATTTGTAATGTCTAGTTGTCTAGTCTAACTGAATGGTAAGACAGAGGAAAGGTCATGGGGACCCCAGACTCTATTTTTCTTTCCGTCTCTTTCTTGTTCATTAAGATATCGAAACAGTTTAGCGTCTTATACCTAAAATTAACCTGACTTTTGTAACATACTGGATGAGAAAGGCCCTCGCACGATGATGCAAGTTAAACGAGCTTATTAAGGTTAAAGAACCACGGTGTTAGCTTAATAACTTGAAGAACTAGAAGTCATTACTGTTTATAGGATTATAGTGCAACGTTACTATATTAGTCGGCTAATTTGAAATGTTTTGTTTAAACACAGCTAAGAAATTATTCAAGACATTAATGTGGAGTTAATCATCCAAATATTGCCTTCTCGACCTTTGACTAACCATATAACAAAATCTTGTAAATTATAATATAATATGAAAAATATATCAATTCAATATATTTTAATTACTGACATAACGAACAAAGAGCCTTTCTTTTTCATTCATGCTCGCTTCCATAACATCACAATTATTATACTGTTTCCTATAAATGTTTTATTATTAACACCTATTGTTTTATTATTATTGATTGTGTAAGTACATTAATTAATAGAGAGACTAAGAGACTGTTTTTTTGAAATCATCACCGAATTCTTCGAATTTGGAATTATTCTGGCGTGATTTTACACTAGGTTCTCTTGTCTATCCCTCAAAACGAAAAATAGTACCCACTTAAATAAATAATGATGAAAGAATCCCTAAAATCACACTTCCCACTCTGAACAAATCCCACTTGACTTGGAATCCATGGATTGCTTTTTTTATTATTTTACAACATAGCGTCTGGTCGTATTATGTCTTCGTTGACACCCGCAAAAATTATCAAAATCAAACAAACATACAATTAATGATAAACACATTACCCTTCGTGTGTCACGCAGTCTTGCAAAAAACAAATTTCTAAATCATGCTCATGAGTTCATTATAGTAGGCATGTAAACTATGTCACAAAAGCTAATTTCCCTACTACTTCTTTAACTGTAGATTGATTTACAATGCCTTCATTTTATTTAATTTTGTTATGTAATACGTTATTTCGGTAGGTACGTACACGAACTATCGAAGCTTTCTATCAAATAATCGTTTAGTATTCAATTCGTGATTTTATCCGAATCACAAACGTTGAGAGGCCGCCATTATCAAGGTTTTCTTGCGACATTTTTTTTTCGTTTTGTGCTTACTTAGTTTCTTTTTGTAACTATTTTGTTGTTAAATGAGTTTAATAGCATGACTCATACGTTGGCGTCATAAAATTAAATGTAAATAATTATTAATTACATAAATAGGTGAATATAACAATTAAAAAAAAAATAAAGTCAATTAGCTTTGTTGACATGACATTGTGCGTACAGTGGATTCAAGTCAACGTCGCACTTTGCCTTATCACATTTAAATAAAGATAATTAAAAAATACCCTATTATTATTTTTAATACAATCAATAATGTAAAATTAATATTATTCTTTTTCAAAATATTCTTTTAATTCTGTAAAGTTCAATACAATAAAAAGACAATTACACTTGGAAGCAATTAAAGAATATTTTTGTTACCTCAATACCAATAAGGACATGCATTCCTTGAAGCTTCTTTTGCGGATGAGGAAATTTGCTTTAAGCATTAAACATAATTATAGATAATATTACTTTATAAATACATTTGTCAAGACCTTGCTACATTTAATATTCATTCATAACCAGTTCTCGGTAAAGGTTTAACACGCTGTAGTAACATCCAAGCCCACGACCACCGATGGTGGGCGAAGAGCAAATATTCAACTGTCGCCCACGTTCGTTCCATTTAGCCTTAACAGGTCTATCTTTAAATATTTTTTACCAATTTTGAGGCTAAGAATAATTTATTATATACTTGTGAATACCAAGATATCAAACGCAACTGCCATTTTTTTCAGCCTTGACCGATTCCTCTATTTAGGAATTTGGAAAATTAATATTGTTGCATTATAAATCTATCTTGGTGCAGTTGAGAAATGTCCGAGTGTACAGTTTACATGCAAAGGTGCGATTTATGGGGAAATATTTTTTTATAATCTTCACGCAGTATCCCATGTTAGTCAGGGGAAACTTAACTTTAAAAACTTAAAGTACAAATATTATTATGATGCAATTATTTTCATCACTTTTCTATTGTTGTCGATATGTTCGATTGTTAGATAGTTCCCCACTTTCAAATAAATTTTCAGAGGGAACCTGTAATTGGGATCTTAGTGTTAAGATACTCCGTTGCCATTAAGACCCTTCCGTTTGCTTCGTTATCAGAGTAAGGAAATGATACTAGGTATTAAATTTTTCATTCCCCAGAGAAGGAATTGAACCCACAACTGACGCGTTTACAGTAGCACGCCTGTGCGATATAAAGTCTTAGACCACTTCTATTTAATATGCATCGTACACACTAAGTTATTCCAAGTACCACCTAAGCGGCCCTAGTGACATTTGCTCCAGTTCTAAATATGTCAGTAAATGAGGGTTTTAGGTTCCACTTAATTAGCAAAGTTCTTATCTTGATACTTTGTTCTGAACCAAAATGTGGGTTATTTTTTTTAACTTCATAATCGTAAAAGGTACCGTGACTGAGGCGAAATGAGTATCTACGGCGAAAGAAAGAGAGCAAATTTTTATATGTATTGCATTTGTCTCGTGCTATTTTTATTATTTTTTGGCCAAAAATTTGTGCATTATTTTACAAAGGTATTAGTGCTATATAAAAACTAACTAAATACTAGCTAAATAAGCTAACTTAATTTTCTAATCTCGTTTAAAGACTATTGACGATAGATCTAAGTAAGAGCGCTTTTGCCGCAAGTTTTCTCTAATTTAATGCAGATAACAAGTATATACCCAGACTTGTATGTAAGAAATCTTGGCAGGAGAATTAAATAAAGGAAACTTGTTCATTCTTAATCAGTCTCTACAACCTTGGGTTATAATATATAAACTTTCAATAGTTAACATTTAATTTTCTGCTATTAAAATTAATGAAAATCGTGAAGTTGTCCTCTAATTGCACTCTTGACGCCTATTTAAATTTTAATTATTATGGACGTTGTTTTCAAATGGGAAAAATCAGATATATAGATGCAATTTTAATGACGATGTTTTAAATTATAAGAAAGATATTTAATTAAAAATATATTATTGTAAGGAAAAATTCAATGCGCATAAAAATATCAGGAATGAAGTTGTTATTTTCTTCGCATTTATAGTGCTTTGTATAAGATATGCCAGAATGAACTACAGCTATAGGTCTTAATTTTTTTCTCTTTATGATTTTTAATTAAGACATGACACGACAGACATTTTAATATAAAATTAAATATTATAAGAGAGAAGCCAGTCGTAGCGCAGGGCACAAGCGTGTAAACGGACGGTCTTGTAAAGGGTTGTGGGTTCGATCCCTAGTCCCCACCCGAGAAAATGGAAATATTTATATTTTCATTTCTTCGCTCTGACGTCGAGACAAACAAAAAACAGGAGAACGGAGTGTCTTAACACTAAATTCCTCCTGCCAACTTTGCCATGTGCAGAATATAACGTGAAGCTGAAAAACAAATATTATAAGCTTTTTTATACTTTTTTTTGTAATATATTTTTTAATCCCTATGCAAATATGATCGTAAATATTAGTATAAGCTGGATATTATGCCCAGTAGACGTACGACGACGGGTCGCGTGCCCCATTGTGTAAGCGTACGTGCAGCCGTTCAATACCCTGCATCTAAAAACAAGCGGACATAAACAAACATTTGCTGCATATCTGCGTGTGCAGTAAATGTAATTGTCGGACCGAACTAGTTCTATATACATTTAAAATAGACTCTATAACATAATATTTTTTTAACTTTTTACAAGTAATTGTTCTACGGAATATTGTGTTTAATGAGCCTGTTTTCTTATTTCTTATATATTTTTTTAAGTTATTTTTTATTACATAGGAGTTATTAGGTGGCTCTTAAAACGTTAAGTATGCAAGGGCATGTACTTATTCGTACGTATATTGGGTTATTCGTAGGTATACGATTTTCTTCTTAAATCTGAAGAAGAAGGAAGAAGAGTAACACTGTTCATACAGTAGGTAGTGCTTTTTACTTCGTGAATGTAAATATGGCTTTGAAATATAAAGTATCAATATGATATTGTATACTTCTAGTCTAAAGTATATATAATATATACTTTAGACTAGATATACATATACCTATATGGTCTACCACGTAGTCCAATTTCGTAGTCAATCTTCCCGGAAACAAATTTACGATGTATAATAAAAATGTTATAGTTTGGTTACCGTATGTGTATAAGCACAGGAGTACCATTATATAATATAGCTATATTTTATGAGGTAAGCGGTATATAAAGGGAAATCTCATATTGAAGCTCATACCTATGTCGAAGTCTTTAAGTCAAGGAAATGTAAGAAAACTTCGAGACATTTCATCTTGACTAGCGTAACTCGACGCCGCGCTTTATCTCGCTAGAGCGGGAGAATGACAAAAAAATATATAATCATTTCCCTCCCTAAGACGGAATCGAACTCAGAATCAATCATATTTACAGATGCTATCCCACTGCACCAAGATGGTCTCCAAATAACAAATGCATAAGTATTTTCTTTGTATAAGTGTGGAATAACACTTTAAAAATATTAAAAACATTTAATATGTAGGTACATATCTCTTCTGTTACATTTCATTTGCGTACATAGAAGATAAAAATAGTTATTTGTCACGCGTATCGCACAAAAACCTATTTATGACTAAGAGAAGAGTATTTTGAATGAAGATTTTATAAATATAGCATAATTAGGTTAGGTTGTTCACCCCGCTTTATATTTTCGGAGACTCATTGGAAAACAGACGGAGTGACCATTTACGTCTGTCACATCCGTTCATTTAAATTCAGAAGGGCCTTACTCTATCTATACGCCGGTGGGCCTTTGAAGGCACAAGATTAATTTTTAACGCGTGTTTTATTTATTGTCGCATTGTCAACATAGGATTATGTAACATGGGTATAAATTAGTTGGAACGGGTTTTTTTTATCACACATTTCCTGTATTTTAAGGGATAGACGGTGTCACTCCGTTCTCTACTTACTCCTTAAAGACATTGGTTTTCAGATTGCGGAACCTAACGCCGCGTTTTTTCTTATTGGTCCAGACAAACAAAAATATTTTTAAGATATAAACATTCCTCAGAGTGAGAATCGCTACTACAACTATCGCATTGTCTGTCAATTACATCTGTCCTGTACATACAAATTTAAATATATTAGCCATGTATTACATGCGTTAACGCAGCCCTCGTTATTCCCAGACTGCGCGGCGAGCGCTGCTCTTCCGGCTGCATATTGAATTATAGCTCGAGTTGGATAACATCGTGTCGGTTTCATTGATATATGTATATGTTTAATATCTTATAAATGGCGCTTTCATCTATGCTTGATGTTATTGTTTTAGTATTTATTCGTTTTTTTTAGAAAAAATTGAATAGTTTTTAAACTTGATAATATCCTATTAATATGTATTTTCTATATATTATTATATATTTTAAAAAAATATACATCATTAACATTGTTGGTGAGATATCAAAGAAATTGGGAATATGCTAGTAATACACTTATATTAGTTTTAATAGAATCATTTCTGATTTTATTTACTAGCAATTTGTTTTTTGTTTAGCAATTGCTATCTCTGTATCAGATAGATTGCGTCAAGACTCATGTGCTATCTTATTGTTCGTACTTAAGAGCATATTGTTCAATTGCGTAAGTCACGTAATTTGCATTCGGTAGCCACACATGTTATCAATAAGAACAATCAGTACTCTTAACGACTGCTAAGTTGATATAAGACCATCCTTGAATGTAATTAATTTATCCTTTTTCAGAATTGTAAATCTTATATAAGAATTTAACTATAGCAATTCTATAAAAATCTCAATTTACAGAATCCGCCCACAAACCCCAGCGGAAGTGGTGGAAGGATGCGGGATATGCGCACGCGCAGGCGGCGCCGCGGGCGATGGCGGCGTGGCTCTCGGATCTGAACGCGCGTTCACCTTCAACTACGCCTTCGAGCCTGCGGCTGATCAACAGGAAGTATATGACACGTGTGTCAGGAAGCTCGTGGAGGCAGCTCTCGATGGATACAACGCGACGGTGTTAGCTTATGGGCAGGTTAGTGTTGTTAAATTTTGTGTGAAAAGATTTTTTTTAGTGTCTCGCTTTGTGCCTAACGGGATTTAGGCAGAGGGAACGAATCGCCAAATGCTACAGTCTCTGCATACCTCTTTCGCCTCGTCTACTGTCATCAATCTCTTCATACATCATACTGAGTTCCCAAGGTCGACCTCTCTCACTCATTCTCTTAATGTACCCAAACCACTAAGCACTTTCTTCTTCATTCACAATATGACATCTACGCTAGTACCTTTTTGGAAAATAATATACATTTAACAACACTAAAGTTGTAATTAAAATTCTGTATTGCTATTTATAGCAAAACTATAATTATTGTAGACTATATTGCAAGAAAATACAAGTTATTGTTTTTAGTCAAATTCTTAGCTGAATAACGATGATTATTATCATAGCAGGTGGACGACAGCTGTACGCCCATTTTTGTCATAAAAATAATTTACTCGAACTAAATTTGGACAGCATCATCATCAAAATGAAATTAATTTTATTATGCTATTGAATGTAGTATTTTTCTTTATATACGTTAATGTTACTTATTCTTGGCCAATGATATGTATTTTGAAATTTCAATTTAAGCTTAGAAGTAAGTATTTATTTCATAAATTTCATGTGGGAGGCGTAAATTGAGTCTTAAATCGTCTTTGTTCTCTGCAATCGAATGACGACCTCTGACTTATTACACCAAAGTGCCGCACAAGCAGCATTTAGATCGGGCTTTAGCCACATTTTTTACAATATATTATAAAATGATAATTAAATAAATATTATACGAAATTTAAAAATATTAATTAGGTACATTATTTCGAAAAAAATTTAAAAAAATCATATAAAAAAGAAATATAATAATTTATAATTATCTATTATAACTTAAATACTATACCTAGAACACTTGACTACAATAATGACCATATGTCTATACACATATTTAAGTCAAGTTAATTATCTTTAAATAGAACCAAGTCAAAGATCACTTCGTCTTCACTTTCATCTATAGAATGCGTATTAAGTGGCAATTTGCCTTATCAAGAAAATGAAAATGAAAAAAATGAGTCCTTTACATTCGTAAGACTAACGTCACTAAGACAGAATATTCTTTCTATTATTACTTTCTAAGTGAAGTCGATATTTAAGTCTAAACAAGATATTTATTGATCAAAACTACTGGTAATTGTAGGTTTGCTGTGTTCACTCAGTTCTCGTTGCTCAACCCCATTCCCATGCGATTGTTTGAAGCTCGAGCGCGCGTCGCCGTCGGTCGAATGAAAGCCTTGCATTTCCCCTCACTTAATACGTTTAGGCTATTATGCTATTGCATTCTTTTATTGGAAATCTGCTGCACGTTTTTTCTCGCAATTATAAGGGCAGCTTTTGAAATGAGTGGCGAAACTCAACGCCGCGCAGCGCCGAGCGTTTTAGTGGACTCGATTCAAAAACATCTTATTCAGATTGTAGCAACTATTGATGTTGTCGCCGGTTCTACTCCGTAAAACTACTGCTTTATGTTAATTTAAAAAATTAAGAGAGCTAAAGAAGAGAGAGGTAAAGAATATTTTTAAATTTAAATTGATATTAGAATCCACTATCTAACTTAACGTAAAAAATATTTTTATAAATCACAGGTAAATCTCGTTAATGTTATATTTTATCGGCACGGTATTTATCTGCCTACTCCAGTAATGTTTATCGCCGCGTTGCGAGTATTGGCCAATTGTAATTTACTTGATTCAGATTGCTTGAGTGAATGGTAAAGGCCTGTTTACACTGTACTAAGGAATTTTATTTTTAAAATTATAAAATAAAAACTTTTTATGCATTTTCAGCTTTCAGCAGCAGTCAAAAAGTTTTAAACATAATCATCACATACTTAAAAAATACTTAAAATACTTAATACTTAAAAAAAATTATCTATTTGTTATATTTTTTTACTCTTTCAACAATCGCGATATATTTTTCCTTGTGGGGTTCAAACTGCATGTGAATTTGATAATGTAAATATTTATTTTTGTAGGTATGTCAGCTTCGCGCTGTATCCCGCACACAGAGTAGGCAGAGGGAACCTAGTGTTAAGGTACTCCGTTCCTCACTTTCTGCCGAATTCTGGAGGCAATGCGTGTTGAGTGGTAAAACTCAACGCCGTAATATATTATGTACATATATAAATTTTATGTTGCAAAAAGATTATATTCATTTATCAGCCGTATAATAGCGAATTCTAACTATTTCCATATTCGCTATAATCTCGGCTTATACGACGGAACACGCGACCGGCGCCGTAATTAAACGGCCGTGGCTTACCTGCTATTATTCAATGTGGGGTTGTGGAACTCAACTTGTGGTACAATACTGTTAGAGTTTGAAAAATATGAGGTTTTATAACATTTTAGTATTATTATCAAATAAATTACTCAGTTATTCAATACTGTTTCTTTTTATTTATTTTTTGTAGAAATACATAGGCACCCATACCTTTATGCCATTGTGGCGCTGTTACCTACTCTGGGAAATGCTTCATTTTCATTTCCTCGCACTGGTAAGAAGACAAACCGCGGCGTTGAGTTATGTCACTCTGTCTGCATATAAAGTAGGGAACGGAGTGTCTTACCACTAGATTCCATCAGCCTATACAGCGATGTGCGATATGTGATCAAATATCAATAATAATTATATTATAGCCACACCTTATATTTTGTTTTTATTTCTATGAGACACGGAAAATCGTAACATCGTCTTACTTACTTTGTAAAACAATAAATACAAAGCCTGCCATACTTAGCTTTGATTTCATTATAAATAGGTAGATTGAAATCGCGCATTTCTAATGATATAGCCTTTGATGGAAAAATTGCAACAGTCCTTTTATGGAGACAGGTTATATGTACTTAGCTATTATACATGTATCACAAATCTACATACATTTAATACTCTTTGTTTGTTTGCATAACGGGATGTAGAGTTTATTCTATATATGTATCAATAAAATATATTTAAAAACGATTAAAGTATTCAATAATATTCTTGTCCTGAATGACAAAATAAACCTTTCAACCGTTATCGAGGACATTTGAAAGGGTAATTTAAATTGTAAACGTCCATCATATCGCAATAAATCTTCATCTGCAACCGTAGAACATTTTTCTATTCTTCGAGCGATTGAGAACGCTAGCTAGTATTGTGAACGAAATTGAGGTAACTGCATAAAGACGAGGTGAAAGATATCGACTTCGATAGCGGTCCGTTTAAGAACAAACTCGACAGACAGACCTTTTACAGTTGAAAATTAGATTGCCTTTTATTCTATCACCGTATTCGTGTTATTGTATTTTTCAGCTTCACGCTATATCCCACCCCAGCAGGGTAGGCAGAGAACCTAGTGTTAGGACACTCCGTTCCCCATTTTGGGCCGATTTCTCAAGGCATTTCGTGTTGAGTGGTGGAACTCAACGCCGCCTTTTGCCTCGACACCAGAGAGCAGAAATTAAAATGATAAATATTTCATTTCCTCGTATGAGAATCGAACCCACAATCTGTCTCAACTGGGCTCTTATTGTAGTTATTGTAATACTTATATTATAATGACTTACAGTGCATTTATTTTTAGATTCTACTAGGAAACTGACTAATCTGCCAGTTATTCTTACTACACTCTGTCAATTACTTGTATACACACAAGTCAAAGCAAAGCAGGAGGAACGTTGATGAGCACTGCAGTCTTATTCAAATAAAAATCAGCACCGAATGAAAAAATTTACAAGAATTAATTTGACTACCGTTCGAAAAAAACACATTATACCGTTCGTTAACGCTTTCTATTTGCTGAAAATCGTCTACGCTTTCAGATTTATTCGTTGTTTTTATAATAGTAGAATAATTAAACTGTACGGACCTCGAATTTGTTTATTATTGTGCCTAATAATGAGGGTGTAGTGACGCAGAGGCAGAACTGGGATTTTGGATTCGATCCCGATTCCCCCGGGGGAATGGTATAATATTCCCTATAGTTTACCTAATTATATTTTTTCGAGAATTTGGCTACTTAATCCCTCCACACATGGCTATTATGGACGATCACAAGTCAACCATAAGAGCTCCAGGCAGTCACATCGAATAAGGATCAGTGCATTCAGCCGTAGAATGCGGAATATAGCAAACGCCACATCAGTCACGACACTAGCGGAGCTCGCTTTGTCCTATTCAAATGAAAATCATGTTATTTACATTTCTATGCAATTATGATGACCACTTACGTACTACTTCTATAATTGTATTTATTATGTAGGTACTATGTGGTATTACATGTATTTATTAGCAGATGTCGAGTTTTTATATATAGTTTATGTTTTTATATTAGCTTTGAGCCTAGATATTGTGCTTCAGGATATATATTTTTATCAAACACGTCTGCCTGTGCTCTGGACAATGTGCGGCGTTGAGTTTTGCCACTTAACACACAGTGTCTCCGATACAATGGAGTGTCTTAACTCTAGACTCCCTCGAAATAGCGTGAAACTAGAAAAAAATATTGGTAATTATTATTGAAATTAATAAAATACAACCCTAGCAACACTTAATCCACCCCCTGACCCATTTGGCTCGTGGTAGATTTTAGCGGCGCAGTCGAGAGTCATGAGAACACTTGTCGTTTTACAATGCACACGTGTTTTACGGCGTTTTTTTGATAGTTAGCTATTTCACACACACACATTTTTCAAGTTAAATTATTCTTTTAAAAAGTATTTTACACACTCCCTTTGAAAAATATAAAGGGGTATATGTAACTGTTCAATTTAAAATTGTAATAAAAGTTTTTTTTTTTGAAAACTATAAAAAATACGTGACCTATGGAAGAATGGTTGAAAAGTAACTTTATACAAAGTAAGCATTTTGAGTTTCAGTTTACCTTATTGTGCTAGAATTTATACATTCAATAGAAAATCGTTCCACCAATTTGGTTCACAGATTGCGTGTCCGCCTTTATTCCCCCGCGCTACGGCGTCGTCGCGAACGAGTCAAGTCGACTTTGATCGTTCTACTTTGTAATTTTGCAATAATCTTAAACTATATAGGTTTTAAAAATTAATACTTTAATATAAAAACTTTAAAAAATGTTTCATTAATTATAAAAAAATAATTAAAAATTTATATTAATTAATGAATAAGAGTTAATCCCTCTGTTTTCTATCCTTGTCTTACTATTGCTAAAGAAAAAAATATGTATTTCAACTTTTAGTATAACCACATAATATATGGTATTTAAATCCAGAATGCTCTAGGTCGTACGCTCATTTAGTTTCAGCGTTTCATATTAATATGCTAAGAACTAATTTAATGCATATTCCACTAGAGTAGAGTAGCGCGAGCGAAATTTTTTCTAAGTAGTTTTATAAATAGCCGTTTACTTTTATTTTTTAACTGTAGTAGAATAATTATTATTTAAAATTATTAAAACAAGAAGAAACTGAAAAATAAATTGGTAAAACGTATTTATTATATTAAGAGTGGGATATCAGGTTTTCATTAATTAATAATATTTTTATTTGGAAACAAGTTCAATAAAAAAATTAACTCTACAAAATTTATTTACATGCTTAAGCTATACCTGCGTATATTTGTAGTCATTAAAAAGTAATCCCATTATAATTTCAATTAATAATTACGCATAGGTTATATTTGGAAAGTAGTTCAAGGTTCAATAAAGGGCATACAAGTGCCCAATAAATATGTGAGACGCTATGCAAATCTTGTAAAAGGTTGAAAGGAAAGGAATGTATATTTATATATTGGAATGATTTAATATTGTATGTGAGTGTATAAATAGTTAACTTTATTTAAGTTATGTAATTTCGTGCATATCGATGTTGTATGTACTGAAATATATTTTAAAAATTCTGTAGGTATAAAGTGAAAAATATAATATAAAATAGTTTATTTTTTAGAAAAAAAAACAAAATATTTGATTCTTTAATATGCTTTTGTAGAAGTACACTCAACATTCGCAATGTGACACGCTTAAATCAACTGTTAATTGAAATTCGCGTTCCCTCATTATGAAAGCCGTACCAAGATAAATTAGCTGCCCACGTGGTTTATTTGTATTCTTAGTGTATTGGAAATGGATTAATAGCAGTCTGCTTACATATTTACATAAGTTGTGTAGAACAAACTAATTATTCGTGCAAACTATAATATATTATTATTTAGACTAGGAAGCTTATATTTAAGGTTCTGTATATAAAAGTTTTTTTTTTTAATTTCTTTATTATAACTGTCTATGAACTTTTCCAGTCATAACCTTACATTTTATTTGGAAAACATCTGTTACATACTATATACATACGTAGGAGTAACAAAAACGTGCGCACCAGCTACAATACTTTTATTTTCCCATACCTAACCTAATATGTATCACGCCATGTCTCTAAGTGGGCGGAAAATGCACACTAGCTAGCCTTCTCTCTGTTTAGAGTAAACATGCAAATATAATATACCAATATATATATACCAATTCGTTTCTAAAATATATTTGGGAGGCTGCATTAGTAGGATTATTTTAAATTGGTAAAATGGAAACGAGCGTTGATAGTGGAAACTTACTAATCTGTTTTCCTTGTAACACAATGGGCCCAGCACCTGGACACCGTATCCTCCGTGGATTCGGTGTCCAGGTGCTGGGCCTGGATCCTAATCTCAGACTTCACGTTTGACTATACGTAAGTAAAACTTATATAATTAAACAAAAAGATACGAATAGGAAATAAATATTTCATATGAATGTATTGGAGTAAAGGCACACTCATTGCAACACGTGTTCTATTTATATCAAGCGTATACTATGCTTTTAAGCCTCTCAGGATAAGTGGCTGTCGAGACGAGATCAGTCGAGGACGTTTTAACATGTCATTTAGATGAGGGTAAAAAGAACTATTCAAGGTCCTATTTATTGAAATAGTAAATTATATGGTTTTTCCGAAACAATTTTCCTTAGTCGTCAATAAAAAAATAAAGTTTGTAAATCTATCAATACATACATGTTTTAAGTTATGCGCTAAATTTGATAAACTTCCACACTTAAGGAAATCAAAGGATTATAAAATAAAAAAAAAACATATTAGGAAATAAAATTAGAAAGAATTCGTGTTCGTACTTTCGAAAATTGATCATTTTTATCGCTCACTCGTAAAAAAGACCCGCATAGCCTTAAATTACAAAGACGCAAGTAGAACAAAAACATGATAATGGTACTATTGGTAGGTACCTATTGGTGGTCTAACAGCCATTTCAAATAGGCAATGGTTCCTTTAAAATGACTGACCGAATTCCAAGACGCCCACTGCACTAATATAATTGTTTTACAAAAACGTCCCTATGACGTGTACAGGTCGTGATTTGCATGTCACAATAACAAGAAAACTTGAATGGCATGGACTTGGAAGCAGCCTCGCTTGGTTGTTGATAAGCCAATATATGCCTTGCGATTGTAAATATAAAGTCTTATTTATTAATGATTTTCCGATATACATGTTAATGGCCACCCACGTACTGCAATTAGTGAATTAAGTACGATTTTTTTCTATATTGTAAAAGATGATGATGTTGATAGGAGTTCTGTTGATATCACGTTGTTTCTTTAAGAAGTCAATACAAACTTCCAATTAGTTTAAGCACACTAGGTCATTAAATTCATGATATATAATTAATTCGATCATTATTCACTCATTTAAGTCTCATATGAAATTTATGAAAATATTTGTTTGTGTATTTAATTATTTTAATTTAATTAATACGGCAATCATTTACCTTGATTATGTTGTAAATTGCATAAGAAACGTAATCGACTAGAGCCATATCGTTTGAGGGCCGAATACTTATCTGTTGGTGGAGACCATGACTGATTTGGCTCTAATTAGTGATGCCACCTATTGTCTATGAATTGTTTAAAGAGTCGTATATACCTAATAAATGTTTTTTTTTTCAGTTTTTTTTTTTCAAATATTGTACCATGAAATTTCTAATAGTTATAAATCGAGAAGTTATTAGTAGATAATTAAAAAACAAAATATTTACTCTTAATTTATCACATCAAAACAAACAAATCAATTTTAATAAACCTTTTTTTTTAATTCATCATATAATATTTTTTTTTCATCATATTTATAATATTTTTTTTCATCATATTTATAATATTTTTTTTTTTTATTTTACTTCATTACCTGCCAGTACCATAACGTAACTTTTAGCGTAGGTTGCGTCCCCAACAAGTCGCCGCCAATATCAAACAATATCTGTGCGTTATAGCTTGTCTTTTTATCTACCGTCTATCAGCGGATTTCCGGTACAAAATGTTTATCAGCTTACTCATCTAGTTACTATAGAGTGCATTAATACTTATAGATATCTGATTTTGGAAGAGTTATATTATTCTATTATTTACGGAGAGCTTTCACTATGAGAGAATTTATAATTTCTACAGTGTTATTTTCTTTTTAGTTTAATTCCTTATGTATATTTAACATTAAGGGAACAGTACACTAAAATACCTTCAACAATGTTCTTATATATATATAAAAAAAAAATGTAAACTTAGGTATCCAGTTACGTGAATTTAAATAGTAATGTTCTAAATCTTATGAAAGCTAAAGGCGAAGTACTTCGAAGGCGGCACTAGTAGAAATCTTTTGAATTTGGTATAGGTGTCAAGGGGAGCTCGGATAGAGGAAGTGTATGTTAATGCCTATTTAAAGGATCCCTTAAACCCACACATGGGCCGTAAGTACCAGGCACTCCTCTGAGCTCCTCATCCTGCAACGCGATGGGTCCGGCACACGTACGGTGAATCCACGGAATGCTAAGTAGTTTCTTCTCTTACATTTTATAGTATAGTGGATATAAAATGAATAAAGAATGGGCTATTTGAAAAAAAAATACAATTTTATACCTAACTAACCTTTATTGGTTGTATTCAGAGTTGTCGCCGCAACGTGTGTCTAGACTAATAAGGCAACAGTATAATGTTTTTTTCTTTATGTTTGTGTTTTATTATTATTGCATATACATACATTACGAATGTTCTTTTACGCATAAACGTTTATAGACATATAATGTGACTCTATTTATTATTTTAATTTTAAAAACCTGTTGTCTACTATATAAGTATGCATTTTGTCTAAAATATGAAATTTCATCATCATCATCATCATAATCAGCCTGTCCTTATCCACTGCTGGATATAGGCCTCTCCAATGGCACGCCACTGAGCTCGATCTTCAGCTCTTCGCATCCAGCCGCTGCCCGCCATTTTGCGAATATCGTCACCCCATCTAGCTGGAGGACGTCCTACATTACGCTAAAAATAAGCGTACAATTAAATATGAAATTATATCTGTTAAATTATTGGAGAAGAACATCCTTACTTTCTGCTATATGCAGTATAAAGCGTGAAATCCTTTTGAAAACCCTAATTAATCTAACATAATTTATTTGAAAATGTTAATTAATCCCGCCAAATAAGTTGACAAAGATTGCTATATAAGCTGCCCTCCCTTATTTCACCGTCAACAGATAGAAATGATATAATCTAAAGAAATACAATGTGAATGATTCAATACAAAACTGCATAGTCTATTGAATAAAACATATTACGTTCGCCATAGATGTATTATAAAATAAATTATCAAATGCCTACTACTCTATCGTAGAGACGTTAGAGTCAAGAAGGCTCATGCAGCGACACTGTCCGTAAATGGGCTGCCGGTGCGTTCCTTGATGTATACGCACGTAGTCTTGGCTTCCGACATGCTAAATGGCGGTAGCTGGATTGTCAAGTTTACTCCTTGGCGCGTAAGGTCGTCGGTTTGGCATTGATTAATCACTGTTTAATATGCCTTTTTATATATTTTTTATGAGAGTGAATTATAACACAGCACGATTCATTTTTTTATATTTTTTTCTATAGTATAATAATATTATTCTAATAGTAAATATCTATTAATAATTAATGACTTAAAACTGTGCAAACATTGATATTGTAAATGTTTTATATTCATATTGTGTAGTGAATGTCAACTACCAAGTAGGTAATAATTATATAGTTACTTGTTATGGAAAATTTTAGTATAACAAGATATTTTTTTTATAGTGCTATTGCCTATCAAAGTAGTTTATTGTATAACAAATATATTATATACTTACATTGTATACGTATGTTCGTCTGTGTCCATCGTCCTTGTCGTGATCCCAAATTTAGTTGGACTTCATCTATTCTGAGTCAGCTTATTACGAAAGGTGTAAACGCCGTGTGAACTGCGAGACCACTTGTACCACATGATATCGTCAGAACTACAGTCTTCATGCTGTCCGCAATTACTTACGCCATAAAATCATGTGCTACTACTTACGATAAATTGATGAAATTATAACTGTAAAAGCCTTAATAAAGAAAGATATTTTTTAAGATCTATAAAAAAACCTAATGAACTTTGAACGTTGGGAATTCTCGACCAAAGGAAATAGAGTCATAATTTTATATTAACTTTATTTAAGCATACGTTAAAAGTGTTTTTATTTCCATACACCCCTTTGAAAACTTCAATATATAAAAATCTTGTTACATACAAAATAACCAAATGTGTAATAGTAGCAAGTAACCTATAATAAAGTAATACGATCCTATCAAGTGGATATGTGATATCGAAAGTAACTTACGCACTGCGACTAAATACTCGAAGTGCGGAAATGTAAATCGATAACATCATATCACTTTCATTTTCTAAGTGATACGACATATGTATGTTTAATCAATTTAATAACGCCATTTCTTCCAAATTTCGACAAATTTGATAAACTTTAATGATAATTAATTTCCTTTTTTTATCATCAACCACGTTTCTTTCATTCTTCGAAAAATATCCCTTTCTTTAGATATTGGTCACGCAAAATAACAGTTCACGCACCCGCAGCTTTACACCTATTCGCACATAATAAGATAATCAGAGACCTTAGTGGCAAAACACTCCGTTCTCCACCTTTCCCCCGAATTTGAGACATTGCCTGTTGAGTGTTGAAGTCTACGCCGTGCTTTGTCTTGCAAGAACAGAGAAATGCAAATAAATTATTCCCCCAAGTAGGGATCGAAGTTAGAATCCACAATCACCGTGTTCATTCCACTCCACTGCGCCCCGATGACCTCAACATATTTTATTGAATATTTCTTAAAATATTCTAAGGTTCCTTTTAGCGGAAACGTGTATATACTCGTACATTAAATTGACACTTATTAATGCTAACACTGTACAAGGACGCAAACAGCAAGATCGATCGTTTATTTTGTGTGCTTACCTGTTTCTTACATTACTTGTACCGTACGACCGGTTGTTTATGTTTTATTGCGTAATATATGTACATACATATAAATTATATATACATTTTTTTTAATAATAAATAACGCATATGTGTAGGTCATAGAGGCTACCGTTATAATTCTTTTGGCTGAGATAAGCAGTTAACTCTTGATAATTTTAATATTTAATTTAGACCTAAAAGATAAGCAAAGTTTAATGCAATAAAAATTTTATGGTTAATATTAATAATTTGATATGTTAATATTTAAAAAAATTTTTCACATTCTTCACAACACTCTTAGGCAGATGTCCTAACTATTGACGTAACGGGGGGAGCTGTAACGGATAGACCGCGTTTCAAATTAATCTAATCAGACGAGTCTGGGATATCAATTGATAGTCGTTTCTTGTAGATGTCCCGTATTTCAATATAAGAAGCTAAACTTAGTACCTACTTGAGAAAAAGGAAATTGTAGCATTTATATATATTATACGTATATAAACTCTAAGCAAGTTAATTCTTTTAAAAATAATAATCTTTTCAGCTTACAATATTACAATTTAAATTTATATTTAAAAAATATAAAAAATAATGCTCTTACAATATACGTCCATTGACCTCAAATCAAACTCTAAATACATACTTCAAGCTATCACCCTAACTATTAGTTTAACTGAACAATTCCGTAGTTGGGAAATGTAATTGAAGCCGCAATAACGTAATAGTGAGGGGTCTGGTAACAACTATACTTGTTTTATCTACAACTAGATTTGTGTGGTCAACGGCTTCGAATTATAAGGAACTAGCTTTTTACTGCAGCTTCGCCTCCTAACAACTACAAAAAGATTTTTTTCAATTCGAACTAGCGGTTCCTGAGATTAGCGCGTAGCCAAACAAACTCTTCCGCTTTATAATATCAAGTACAGATATGGATATAAAAATATTTATATATAATATTTATGTAAATTATGTTCAATTATGCTCAATGTTATATGAAAAATAACTACATTATTTAGTGTGAGATCGTCGTGGCGCAGGGGCACAAGAGTGTGACTGTAACGCGATGGTTGTGGGTTCGATCCCCAATCAAGGGGATGAATTGTTATTTATTAATATTTTCATTTTCTTCGCTCTGGCATTAATGCAAAAGACCGGCGTTGAGTTCCGCACTCAACACGCAATGCCCCGGAAAATTCGGCAGAAACAACATGTAACGTTAAATTCTAATTATATCATGCAATTAGTTAAAAAAAAGTATATGGAAAGTTTTATTCGTCATGTGTGTCCGCTTATTGGCACGGGACTAATTAAATGTTTCCTTTTATGTCCATCGTAACGGATGTTACTGTTAATTCAATTTGGGTTTGTTTTTATGCAACAGTTACTGCAGGTGAATATATATGGAATCGATTCTCTCTTTTATTTTTATTGATAAGTAATGGCTAGCTGTAACTTCGTTTGCGTGACCCTTGCAACCCTATTCGAAAATTCTGTGCTCGTTTCACAAACTTCCTCACTTTTAAATAGAAATTATTATTGTAGACCCAGTACGTAATTACACTAGTACAATATATTCATTAGGATATGCTTGAAATATTTAATTAATTTATAGAGATATTTCATTGGAGAAGATTATGTTTTATATAATATACTTACTTAAAGTGTTAAGAGTAGTGAGATGTTACATAAGCCATGGTGACCAAAACACCTTGCCATCAGTCATTGGTGACCAACGGTTGCTCTCTGAACAAGTGATATGATAATACCACATTATCTTATGTAGGCGCCATACGTAGTCTATACAAATAATATACGCAAATTAACTAAAGCTATTATAGCACTTATTTCAATTGATATAAAGACTATTTCCGATAGTTACACTAGATGTTTAAAATAATAATGCATTTACTTGTTATCATCGCTGCCATCATAATCCTTGAGTTTCAGATAAGATGATAACGTGTGATAACATAACAGTGACCAAATCAAACAATTTGCATATA
Source organism: Heliconius melpomene melpomene (assembly GCA_000313835.2). Lineage (NCBI taxonomy): Eukaryota > Metazoa > Arthropoda > Insecta > Lepidoptera > Nymphalidae > Heliconius > Heliconius melpomene. The sequence goes on along the minus strand of HE672043.1, from coordinate 13,746 downwards.
CTATATGACGTCCAATATAATAGTTGGTCGTAGTTAATACTATTGTTTTTTTTTTACTTAAATTTAGAACAAATACAGTCGAATTGATAACCTCCTTTTCTTACAGAAGTCGGTTAAAAAAGCTTTCACTTAGTATATTACAGACGATGCTAAAACTTTTGCTCATCGCAGTCGACAATATGTACACTAACAGGTCAAAAAAATATTTCTGAAAAAAAAAACAAAGAAAACAATGCGTTAATTCATGCGTATTAATTTATTATTTATTATAATTATATTAAGATTAGATAATTCATTCAAAATTAATGCCGATTATCAACTTATCTTCAAAAACAAGTAGTCTATGTACTATATACTATTTTTCTTATTAAGTAAATAACTATAAAAATAATATATGATATGGTAAAATATTTTTTGTCTGTACGTGAAATCTGAACCTATAATGTCCTAATTATTACCTAAATATATTTAAAATATAAAACAAATATATATATTAGTTATTTTGTAGACAATCATTATGAATAGTTATTTCGTGTTATACAAAGACGGGCAAATATATACGCCAACTACGAGTATGCGGACAGAATGACAACAATGCGGCTGCGGCGCGTCTACCGCATCCAACTCGTAGCTGATCGATTAATATGAAATGGTCAAGTAAACCTTTTTTTTATCCCCATTTATAAAAAAGTACCGCTCGATCCCGGTGCGGCGTGTCGTGACGAATGAACGTATAAGTGTAGGTTCATATATAGCTTGTTGGTCTGCATCGTATTGTATCATGGCCGCTTACATAGAGTTTACTATGGTCATCGTATGGAAAGGCCGTGTGCTGTTTTTTTTATATTTAATATTATTAATTATTAATTAATAAAGATGTATATTATTAATTAATTATGATGATGGAATATTCATAATAATTGGATATTATTAATTAATAAAGTACAAAACATATTTAAATAATATTTAAGTATATAGTATACTTATTGATAGAGATAGCGTAGGCTATACTAGTGTAATTTCCGGTCGTTTCAGTATAATCCGTGTGAAAGGCACTTTAATCTTTCTCGACATTTTAAATTCCAACGTTCATATATCTTCAGTAATGATGGACTTTCACGATTGTTTCGTTATATCAGATGGAGTGTGGCCGCTTAAAATGATTCCTTTAACTTTCTTATGCAGGCATGCTATTGTAAGGTTAAACTATTTTTATGTATAAAATTGTGCGTCGGGATACTTTCAAATTTGCTAAGTAAATATGTTTTAAGTATTTTTTTTATATATTTATTATGTACTTATAATAGATTTGGAGAAGGCCTATGCACGTCTACACGTCACACGTACATTACTGGCATCAATCATTTAGGAACTCTATCCACGATTCGTGTCTTGCCATTAACTTTAAAAGTTAAGCGAAGGATAAAAAAATATTCGGCACAAGCATAAAATACAATGACGATTCTGGCAACATTATTTTATTAGCATTTCCTGAATCCTTATGTATAATTTACGCAGGCAGCGGTGCGTGAGTGTCCTTTATGTCAATGTTGCGTAGTGTAGAGCTTATGTTTCATTTAGAGAGGTTTCTGGATGTTGATTTAATACTTTCAACAGCATGTCAAGGATAACTTGAAATATTTATACAGTCGGGTTAAGTCACTTTTAATCTGTATTATATTGTATATAATTACATTATTCGTTTATATAAAATAAATATTTTTATTTTACTTACATACATAAAACTTTATTAAAAATATTTCTCAAATTTTTAGTACATCTATAACGACAACGCAAATAACGATTCCCTTCCATTTAAAAAATAATAATACTCTATGGCACGTTGCGTATTACTGTCACGCGCGCTCGCGACATACTCGTCGCAACAGACGGGGCGACGCCAGACGGCAGGCGGGTGCGGGTGCCGTTAAAATTGCAAGACTGGTTACAACGAGGTTAAGCCTCGAAGGATCTATTAGATGTTGCCAACACGAGGCCGTTGCTATAACGGCTTTATTTAACAGAATAAGGATAAAATGTACTCTGAATATCTTCGGCTTCTAATAAAATATTTATAAAATACTAGCAAAAATAACAAAATTCGTGTATATTTTTTTGGTAAAAATAGAAAAGTACTTTTTATTGCATAATATACATAAATAGTCAAAATATAACTGTATTATTATTACGTCTATGTAAATAAATTGAAAGTGAAAGTTTAGTACAGTTGCAAAAACAAGCTCGCTAATTGCTATGATTTCCGTAGTTTGTATTTACTGCTTACTAATATGGAAAATTGAAGGAATAGTTTCAATTAGAAAGTTATACAAATCTAAACAAAGCTTTGGTACGGTAATAAATATATTATTATAAAAACCATGGTACATTTCATATAGCAATTATATTTTTATTTTCTCGCCCTGATAATAAGGCAAAGCGCAGCTTGCAGCAGCGCAGTTGAGTTCCGCCATTTGACACACAATTCCGCATCCGGCGGAAAGCGGAGAACGGAAAGTCTTAACACTAGGTTTCCTCTGCCTACCTGCCATAGGCGAGATGGAGGCCGTGAAACTGAAAAAGAAATTTAAATTATACCTTATTGTGTTCCTTTAACCAAGGTCCTTTATTGTATTAACACTTTTTACTGTCCACAGACTGGGTCAGGAAAAACTTACACGATGGGAAGTGGGTGGGAAGGGGAGGACGTGGGGGAGGACAAAAGAGGTATCATACCTCGTGCTATACGCGACCTCTTTGCCGGCGCTGACGAGAGGGCCGAAGCTGCACGGTCACAAGGACAACTACCTCCAGAGTTTTCAGTACAAGCGCAGTTTATAGAACTTTATAATGAAGATATAGTAGACTTGCTAGATCCCGCTAAAGATCCTTTTGCCAAGGTTTGTGTAATTCAGTATTTTTATAAGTTACCAGTTTTATAAGTTACACAGAAGCTATCGTACGTTGATTATTATTAAAATAATATTTTTTGAAAATAATGATTTTTATTAATAGGACTATTGAATCGGGCTCAAATAAATGTACGATAAATTACCTAATAAAATGTTTCAGTTTTTTTAGTAGGTACTTTGCAATATCGGAAGTCGTACCGACGTACAACTGCAGTATGAAATTTGTTGTTACAATGAATTGATATAACGAACCGGTGAAGTTTTTTTGTGATACACCAATAAATATCCAATTTCGGATTTTTCCTTTATTTGTTCTGTTAGCTCTCACTTCTTGCCAAATTTCCTATTTGTAGGGCCACTTACATACGTATAAGGTACATTATAGGTTTTAATTACCCGGCAAATTTCATACAAATGTATCAAATCTTTTGATTACATTGATTTTTAGAAGCTTTTTTGTGTGTTCTCCGAGGGACTATTAATTTGGATGTTTTGAAAAAATTGTCATGATAGATAGACAGACGAAAAACAAATTAGTCCTATAAGAGTTCCGTTTTCTGCCTTTTGAGATACAAAACCCTAAAAATGTCAAAACGTCACAACTGGTATTTGTCACAAGCTCATTTTTTGTTAAAGAAAGATTAAAAGAGCAGAGGTGGCAAGGTCGATTGCTACCAGCCTCGTCTTCAATGATAGTTCATCGAACTTACGTATGTAGTTCGATTTCGATATTTGTATATTATACTAACAGAATATACTTTTATTAAATTAGTGAATCAATTTTACCTTTTTAAATATAAATTATTATAAAAAAGATACATTTAAAAATATAAAAAAACCACTCTTCCGAGGGCGGGACAAGGGTCCAAGCCATCGGTGGCTAGGGCTCCAGAGAGAGGAACCGCCGCACAATACGTGCCGTCTCAAGTAATACTATTAGTATTATACTAATTGTTACTTTTCCAATATTTTGTGTTATTTTAAATAATATAATAATATTAATATGCATTATATATGTATTATCGTTTCACGCAACAAGATAGATAACTCAGAAGCTAAATTTAGAAGGCCAAAATGGAAACACGCAATAGAGTTAAACGCAAAAAATATACGTATCCTTGTTATTTATTAGTAACTTGAAAAATACTTGCTTATCAACATAACTGGTTGATTGTTGAACTTGATTTTATTATTACTTTATATTATTTTGCTTTCGATGCCTACTTATAAATTTAATTATAAATACGAATAATATGTATACAAACTCAGTATAATGTCCATTCTATACTCCTCATATAAACATGGTTCAGCAGTGTGTGTTTTCTATGTTTTCTTTACTATGGCATTTTGAAAGTGCCAGTTAAACACTAATTACTTCGCCAATATCATCTTGTATGAAGAATACACAGAAGGTTGTTGTACTAAAAAGAGATCCTGCTAAAATAGTGATAAAGTCTACTTTTAGTGTCTTCATTCAAATGCTGTTGAACCACGCAATATTGACATTATGTTCTTTATTTTAGGGTACGTTAAGAATAACTGAAGACGGTTGCGGTGGAGTCCGTATAGTTGGTGCATCCATGCGTGCTGTGAGAGGCGTCAAGGAAGCCCTTGGTGCCTTGCGTGCAGGAGCCCTAGCTCGGACCACGGCTGCTACCAACATGAACTCGTCGTCTTCACGATCGCACGCCGTATTCACTCTTTTACTAAGGCAGAGAAGATTAGCAGCAGATCAAGATGCGGTTGATAAGGAGACTGATGGTGAAACACCGGAGCAATATGAAACGTTAACTGCTAAATTTCATTTTGTCGATCTTGCTGGATCTGAACGACTTAAACGAACTGGTATGATTTTGTAATTTATATATTAGATTCAGAAGAACTTTTCTTGCATAATTAAATATGATAAAATAATTTTATACTTATTCTTAAAACTCAACTTTTTATTATTATTGTTTCCTATACATAATATGATCCATTTTTTAATATTCAACATTTATCATTTATGTATGTATATTTTATGTATATATATTTTTTCCAAAAACAATCTCGACTTGAAATAATTCGACTCCACTAAAAAAATATTCTAGATCGGCCTTTCCGAATCCGTTGATGCTGTAGAGGCCACTAGGACCAATAGCATGCCTACTGCATAATTAAAAAATGAAGCAACAGACGTATATTTAAATGCACAACCATCGACTTCAAAGCAAACTGCACTACAATGGTCTCTACATATGATTATTTTCTATAGACAATAATAATTTTAGGTGCTACTGGAGAACGGGCCCGTGAAGGAATATCAATTAACTGTGGTCTGCTAGCGTTAGGTAACGTGATATCGGCTCTGGGTGATAAATCACGTAAGGTTTTGCACGTACCGTATCGGGACTCTAAGTTGACGAGGCTGTTACAAGACTCTTTGGGAGGTCAGAAATAATTTATTTGTATTTTTTTTTTAAATAAATTTCAGGAATTATAATTTCTCTGATATATTTTACTAACTTGATAGTACATTTTTAAATAAAGCTTTTCATATAAAAAAGCGTTATTTTCTCTAACATTAGTTACTATAATATATTTATTCCATAGGTAACAGCAATACAGTAATGATAGCATGCGTGTCACCGAGTGACAGGGACTTTATGGAGACACTAAACACACTTAAATATGCCAACCGAGCTCGCAACATTAAGAACAGATGCGTCGTCAACCAAGACCTTACGTCCAGAACTATAAGTCAGCTTAGGCATGAAGTGGCCCGGCTGCAATTAGAATTGGCTGAGTATAAACAAGTAAAAATTTGTTTTTTGTATATAATTGAAGCTATCGTGAGGCCAATCGTGGCGCAGGGGCACAGTGTGACTGTAAAATCGACTGGTTGCGGGTTCGATTCCCCATTCGAAGAAATGAAATATTTATTTATATTTATATTTTCATTTCTTCGCTATGGTGTTGGAGCAAAGCGCAGTGTTGAGTTCCGCCACGAAACACGGAACACAAAGTGGGGAACGGAGTGTCTTAACACTGGGTTCCCTCTGCCTACCTTGAAGTGTGCAGGATTTTTTTACAGCTTAAGGCTGAACTGAACAATTATAAATAATTGCAGTTCTTCATCTGAACTAGTTAATAAAGATTATATTTTAAACTGTAACTGTTGTATCAGAATTAGTCTTATATCTTATGATTAGTTGGAACATTAAATATTAATAAGTTAATAATACAGTATAAACCTCCACCACATATTAAACTAAATGAGAAAATTGCTAACTCCTTATTATAACCACAAGTGCGAAATAAAAAACTAAATGAGGCAAGTTAAGCAGTGTTACTCGAAATAAAATGGCATTCATTGGGACCAAACCTATAATTTAGTTTAGTGTGTTACCTCGTTTTATGGTCATACATTATGTTTTTTTACTCTTTATATTATAGCCTAGCCAATTTAGCTTAAAATGAGTTAGCAGCTAAAAATATCTTTATAGCATACTATTTATTATAGGTTGAATAGGTTAACTGTACTTCGTAAAAGTAATTTTAGAAAAGTTTTACCGTTTGTAAATATGAGGACTTAATATATATTTATAAAACCCATCCGTATGAAAATAATTACATTAAAGAATGTTTACTGGATACCAGTCCTTCGAAGCTTCCATTTTTTTTAAAGCTTCCGCATACCAGGGTAGGCAGAGAGAACTTAATGCGGAAAAATTATAATTTCGACTTTCGGTTCTAATTCGAGACAAAGTGTGTTAGGTGGCGAAATATAACGCCGCGCCTTATCTTACGCTATCCCATTATTCGCCCCATATTAACGATTGCTTCTATCTTTTCATCTCTAGGTAACTTTACTGATTATATATATTTTTTTAAAGGGTAAAAGAGTTGTATCAGAAAACGGTGAAGAAGGCTGGAGCGATGTTGTCCAAGAGAATGCGATACTTAATGCTGAAGTAGAATCACTAAGGCGGAGAGTGAAAGCTATGCAAGGAACTATAGAGCAACTGTCTGCCAGAAATAGTGAACTAATGGCGGAGAAGGCCTTGGGCAATTGGGCTCCGAAGGACGGTAGTCCAGATGCTGCCGATTGTTCTTTGACTGCGTTAGTACAGGTACGTGTTTTGATATTACTTATGTTTTGTTACATTCTAATATGACATTGAAAGTAATAAAATTAGTTGAACTTTATTTTATTAAAATTAATCGTTTTCTATTCGTTAGTTAGTATAAAACTTGTTAGCACATTTTTTCTGTCTCATAAAATATCTAAAAATGTAACAAAATTGTCTATTAAAACGACATTTCTAATATTTTCAAGGGTTACGTTACTGAAATAGAGGATTTAAGAGCACAATTGATGGAATCGAATGCGTTATATGAGGCAAGTAGGAAGAGGGAAGCGAGAGAGAGAACACGCCACGACTCGACTTTAGTAGATGCCTCGTCTATACTGGATGATGCTAAACGGGAGTTGTATAAGGTATGTATTTTAACTTATAATAATATTTTTACCTTGAAGTGGTAACGTAGTTATTGTTTGAATTAAATTTATTACAGATCTTTTTTGTGACTTCGTTCCCGTTGTTAAGTCAAAACAATTATGATTTGTGTATGACGCATAATACCTTGTAAGTGCCCGAAGTAATTAGTACCGCAGGTACAGTGGGCTATATCTAAATTATTAAAATTATATAATATAGGTATAGCCTTCTCGTTGTTATGATCCAAAAACTTAAGGAAGGCGTTCTGCATAAGCCAGGCCAAATCTAAAATTCCACACCTATATACATGTATAAAATAATAATTATATAAAAAACAATTATATATGTAATGTACTATAATAATATATGTTGAAAAAAATAAAAAAAAAAGATTGTCGGTAGGGGTCTCATCCAACCCCTCTAGTATAAGCTCTAGATATAAGTGCAGTTTAAATTGTCCCAAAATTAAGTACGCCACATTAAAAGAACTTTGTTAAAATAAAAAAAGGCACGGGCAACTATGGGCCCGTGGATGTAGTTTTTAAAATAAAAAAAAAGCCTTCTTCGTTAAGTGAACTGTCCAATTTTTTTTCAATTAGAATCAGTAGTTACTGAGATAAGCATGCTTAACCAAACAAACTCTAGCTTTTTAATATTTTATTATTAATATGCTAAAATATATACATTTTGTACATAGTGTCTGTTTATTGATACACATCAATGTATGTTTCAAAATAAAACTTATCCTAAAAATATAAATAAATATAACATTCATTTTTTAAGCATTGACATTTAATAATACATTGTAACTTAAAATTGCTCCTAAAGAATTTTTGTAGGAGTGAGCTCGAACGATCAATTGAAATATAGCATATTGATTATTTTTCCGCCCACAAAGCAGGTGTTCCAAATTTAATGAATAATTTAAAATTCGATGTTCTTTCACAAAGACTTTTTCAATGTAGGTACTGTTACCTTAACTGTATTAAAACGAAACTCAATTATAACAAAGTCTTGTATAGCGAAACTCGGTTGGAATATTTAATTAATATTGTTATTACGCGATGAGTAAGCGAAGTGCAATCTTTGATTACTGATGGCTTGTTTTTTCTTTGTTCGGCCATTTAATTTCTCACTTATTCATAATTGACTTGAAGTGGTTAAATAATATTAGTTTTAACAAACATGTATAAACACAGTATTATCAATTAATTTCCTTTATAGGTTGATATACGAGTATATTCTTTAAATAAAATATTAGGTACTTTATTTTTAAGATGTTTTGCTAGCTCGTTGTTTTTTGCTGTCATTTGCTGCTATGATATTCGACTTATTGTTTCTTGTGCCCACACCTACATGGTCCACATGTATTTAAATTTATGTGTTTTGTTTTTACTTTGTTCAATAGATCTTTTTTATAATGGTTAGGTTATTTATATCTTGTTTATTGAACTGTTTGTTAAAGCTATACTTAAAAATGTCTTATATTGAAAATGGATATGATTATAAACTTCATTTTAATGTAGAATAATATTTACATATTTCGTCATGGATGAAAACACTAAAAATAATCGGTATATTACTAGGAAGTTCTTTGTCCAAATATTTAAACTAATGTATGTTTTATGTCCATATACTATCAAAATTTAAAATCATCAAATTGTATTAGACATTCCTTATACGTTATTATATGAGTATAATATAATGAATAACTTTAGAATTTATTATTCAAATCTCACTTATATTATTATCTATAGGAAAAAGAACTCTTAGCAAGAAGTATGGGTGAATTGGAGTTCCAGCGTAAACTAACTGAGGGCTCCGGAGCTCAACCTATAGGAGAGAGAGAAAGGGCGGAGGGAGAGAGTGCAGGAGACTCCGACCCGTCTGATAATGAAGCCGATCAAGACCAAGAGGGTAGTGACTCAGAGGAGGATATTGAAGCTAAAGGTAGAAACGAAATTGCAGAAATAATAAAGAAAAGGTTTTGATTTTGACTCACGCTTTACATAGAGGTAACCTAGCAGCGCGAGCCAATGAAGAAAGACACTTCGTTTTTAATTTTTCGCCGTATTAAAGAATAAAGCTTCCTCATACATCTCTTTCTCTCACGACAACATCTCTAAATATATGTGAATAATATAAAAAAGAATTTAACAATACATATATGAATTGTGATAAAAATGTACTTTTAACATGCAATATATTTTTTTATTGTTTTTAACAGGACAACGCCTCCTAACAGCGCAACTGGCAGCGTTAAGCGAAGATATAGATACTAAAGCAAGACTGGTGGAACAGTTGGAGGCTTCCCAGCGGCGTTTAGCTGCGTTAAGAACTCACTATGAGCAGCGTTTAGATCAGCTGCATGCTCAAATCAAAGCTACTGGAGAGGAGAAAGATAAGGTGTTGGCTTCACTAGGTAAGATATAGTGTGATGTTGTTATTCCTTTGAAAGTACAGTTGGCTTTTCAAAACGTTGAAAAGTTAGAAACTCGGGGGACCTTTAAAATATTACGAATTATCGAGTGTTTGAAATATCAAATGGTTTTCGAAATTAGGAAAAAAATCGAATTATTGAGTAGTAAGTAATTAATAATTACTTACGCTTAATGTATTACTACGCTCACAGGCGCACGCCTGTGAATAATTACTTATGCTATAATGTATTATTACGCTTACAGGCGCACGGTTGAGCCCCAGCCCCACGACATCCTCAATTAGTTTCTTAATATTTTAATTATATTTCTTAATATTTTATCAGTCATATTAAAGACATAATTATTAAGTTGCCGTTTAGAAATTTAATATAACATACAATTGGTTACAGCATCTCAATCATCCCAACCGACGGACAAACTGAAGCGGGTGAAAGAGGAATACGAGCGTCGTGTCAACACCATGTCGAAGGAACTGCGACGCTTGCAGGCGGCGCAACGCGAGCACGCGCGCTTGCAGCGCTCGCAGCAGCACACCGCGCATCAGATCAATGCTCTAAAGAATGAGCTTCAGAATTTGAAGCGGGATAAGGTAAGCGCCTTTTTTTGTGGTATATACTGCTGATTATCTTTTTATTATATATTCATGTGGCGGTCTCAAACAATCTTGAAGTTTTCTTATATCCTAATAGATAATTTATTTATAATATAATTATTTAATGTAACATTAAAATGACTTGTCCAAATTATATTCTTTATAATGTATGTGTATCCCTCAGTAATAATGTTATATTGCCATGTGGCATAATTATGACAAATCAAACATTTTCATTTATGTTTGTACCCTTAATGCCACAAATATTTTTAAAATAACTTTATACATCATGTATATACTTATTCATATTTCAAGGTGAAACTGGTTCAGCGTATGAGAACAGAATCTAAACGGCATGCACAAGCAGAAGCAGCTCGAGCCAAAGAAGTAAGTAATGTTGTTATTGTTCGCGTTTATTGGAAAATGTCAACTAAATCTTTTCGCTAGATCACATACAGCAGGGTAGAATGAACCTAATGAAAAGACACTCCGTTCCGCACTTTCCACTCAATTGTCGAAACACTAAGTGTTAAGAGGTGGAACTCAACTCGCCGCTTTTATTATTTCCAAAAGACTTTATAGAAAATTGCGAGAATGAAGATTGCTATTGAAGTTTAATTTTTATTTATTTGATATTACGTCCTCTTATTTACTTATTTTTATATCGTTATTGTCTATCATCTTACAGGTGGCCCAACTGCGAAAAGAATCTCGAAGAAATGCGAATTTAATAAGAAGTTTAGAAGCGGAAACTAAGTTAAAAGAGCAAGTCCTAAAGAGAAAACAAGAAGAAGTATCATTACTGAGACGTGGTCATAGAGATAAACTGAGTAATCGGGCTGCTGGGCGTTTACATGGTTAGTGGTACAAACATATTATTTGAATTGTTATGTAATATAACACCACTCAACACGCAATGCCTCCAGATTTCGATGGAAAGTATCTTAACTCTATTTTCCTTCTGCCTACCATGCTATGTGGAGGATACAGAGTGAAGCTAAAAAAACTTTTATGATTTCTCCGATTGTAGATAGACTTACAATAATTATATTAATACATAGATCCTGTGCTAGTGCGTCGATGGCCTCGAAATGGAAACAATGCAGCATTAGGTTTTGTTATATAACACATATTTAAGGATATAAAACTATACACTATATGATAGTATATGTTACTACCGTTGTACAATTGCTGAATTAATAAAATAATAATAGTTAATATATATAAAACAGATCGTTCCCGCAAACGTATATTGGGTCGTGAACTTTGGTCCAAGCTCGAATGCTGGTTATCTCGCGCCTGCGCTGCGAGGGTCACCCTAGGAGAATTGGAAGCTACATTAGAACACCAGCTACGACAACGCGATCGTACTGCACTATCGACGGAACCAGATGCAGCTGCACTTAGAAACTACTTGAGAGACGCCATTGCTGATACGCAGTCGCAGATTATGCAGATTGAGGTTGGTACAGTACTATTAGTAATTAATATGTGAGTTGATTTTTTTTACCACCAAAGCGGCTATTTATTATTTATATCTAATATAACAATTTCACCACAGGAGGAAAACGAGGAAACAGAGCTCCCTCGCCTCTTACAGCTAGTGGAGGGCGAGGCGGCGCGCCACGTGACGGAGCGCCTGGCGCAGGCCGCGCTGCAGCACGCGCACGAAGCGGCGCGCGCGCGTAGGCACCTCGCCGACACTCGCGCACAGATCATGGAGGTGGGTATGGGTGAACTTAACTGTAGATGGCTGGCGCAGATTTGATTTAAGTATGTTTGCCTTTTTACTATTTTCTTTCCGCGTATACAATACATAAAAGTTACTCAGGGGCAAGCTATACTCGCCCATCTCCATGCGATGACGATGTTGAGGTCATTTCAGCTCAACAGCAGTTTAGTCCTTTTAAAAAAAATGTTTAGTTATTATTAATAGCACTGTTACCTGTTATAGCGCGTGAAACTTGGATCACACCTGATGTAAGCAATAAAGAGCAACAATACTCTATATTCGATTAGGAAATTCACACCTCATTGAAATATAACAAAATTTTATTCTATAAACTTTCTATATCTTTATCTCTTATCCACCCGATCCCGAAGAAGGGCGATGGTTCCGATCCATCTAACTACAGGCCTATTGCCATCACCTCTCCCATCCTCTAGATAAACCAGCTATTGGTTTATCTAGAGGATCACCGATTGATTAATGACCGTCAATATGGCTTCCGCCATGGTCGCTCAACCGGTGATCTTCTGGTTTACCTTACCCACCGTTGGGCTGCGGCTATTGAAAGCAAGGGAGAGGGCCTGGCAGTTAGTTTGGACATGGCGAAGGCCTTTGATCGAGTGTGGCATGGGGCGCTCCTTGCTAAACTTCCATCCTATGGGCTTCCCGAGAACTTATGCAGGTGGATCGCCAGCTTTCTCACTGGGCGCAGCATCAAGGTCGCTGTCGACGGTTTTTGCTCCAAACATATGCCCGTGAACGCTGGCGTTCCCCAAGGCTGCGTGCTGTCCCCCACGCTGTTTCTTCTGCATATCAATGACATGCTGGAAGATTCTAGCATTCATTGCTATGCAGATGACAGCACGGTGGACGCTGTTTACTCCGGCCGCGCAAGTCTTTCTCGGGAAAACGCTGAACAGTGCCGAAATAAACTTGTGTCTTCTGTTGAGGCATCCCTCGAGAATGTCTCTTCATGGGGTGAGAAGAACTTGGTCCAATTTAACCCCCTGAAGACACAGGTTTGCGCGTTAACCACTAAAAAAACCCCATTTATCGTATCGCCAGTCTTTCAGAACACTCCCCTTTCAGCCGCGCCCAGTATCAGTATATTGGGCCTTAATGTTTCGAGTGACTGCCAGTATCGCGATCATCTGGAAAGCAAGGCCAAGTTGGCCTCGAAGAAACTGGGGGTCATCAATAGAGCGAGACGGTACTTCACGCCAAAACACCGATTAGCCCTATATAGGGCCCAGGTTCGGCCTCATATGGAGTACTGTTCTCATCTCTGGGCTGGTGCACCCCAGTATCAGCTTGACCCATTTGATCGCATACAACGTAGAGCCGTTCGAATCATTAAGGACCCAATGTGCTGTGAAAGGCTTGACACTTTGGGTCTGCGTAGAGACGTCTCCTCGCTGTGCGTTCTCTATCGCATTTTTCATGGTGAGTGTTCTGAAGAACTGTTCGACCTGTTACCTGCCGCCGAATTTTCCAACCGCACAGTACGTCACAAACTTAAATACCATCCACACCACCTGGATACGTGGCACTCCACTACTGTGCGGTTTCGTAGAAATTTCCTTCCACGCGCCAC